>OUQQ01000398.1:0-18806 GCA_900404475.1 Spongospora subterranea | reverse complement strand
TATATTCACTTTCATCAGAGGATCCCTTCGTCGTATCAACAATTGTTGACATCGACATTGCGCTGGAAGTGTTGAGGAATTTATTCGAAGATGGGGAGAATTAGTATCTCACACCAAGTTCAGTCGCAATTGCTGTCCTGGACATAAGGCAGAAAAGAATCTGATATATGTCAATATAATTCTCGGTCATCCCAAGGTTAAATGTGGACTGTCCCTCCAATGCGCGTACAATGTTTAACATCTATTCAATAGTCACAATAGAAACGAATATTTGGTTTTGACGATAACAATCGAGGGATTCTATTGCCTATTTCACCTGGAGGGCAACGGTCAAGGTATGATTCAACAACACGACATCGCCCCGAACCTGTACTCTCCAGGAAATGTGAAAATATTCCCCTCCGGTCGAGTACTTTTGGCCCTGTGTCACGCCTGCTCGGATTGCAGCCACTTCGTAACTCGAGTTCATGTCTTCAGCTGCAAGATGACCTGGGCGTGCATCCTTAGACCTGCAAACGACACTGAACAGCTTTTTATTATGAAATTGTGGACATTTATCGAATTTTGAAAATAATCTAATTTGTTTATTAATCGCTTTAAGCGCTGTATCAGCTTTCATAAATACCTTTCAGCTACCCTAGTTTTGTAATTTGGCAGCGACATTGCAATGATTGCCATCTCAGCTCCGCTTGCATAGACGCAACGATTTGCTCTTGAACAGTCAATGCCCGTTGTTGAGCGTAGGTCCAACGTGGGTTATGGCGACCTCTTTTTTGATGTCTTCAGGCTTTGTTGGAAAGCTCTCAGAGAGAGAGAGTTTCAAAGGGTACAAAACAATTGATGCAAAAGTAGATATTTCAGCGAACACTCTCGTGGCTCTTTACTTTCCACAAATCCACTCGAAAGGAGGCAATTGCAAAGCAGAAACCAAAAAAGTCACTTCTTCCACGTGACCCGGACGAAGAACTCTGGACTGATGGCTGGAATACGAAAGCAATGAAAGGGGGCGCTGTGTTCGATAAAAAATACCAAATGTGAAGCGGCAAATCACACTGAGATAAGAATTAAAAAAAAAATAACGATTTAGATAATGACAGATTCATTATCTTGAGTGAGTTAATTCCAACAATTTCCTATCAAACTTTGAAGAGTATATGCAGTTGTTGCAGACTCGGCTCGGCTATTAAGCGAAATTTCCCAACAAAATCAAATTCAAAAGTCATGTCCTCCAAATATGGGACACATCTGACATTGACAAATCAAAAGCAATCGGGCGAAGCAATGAAATTGATCAAATAGCAAACAAATCGGCAAACATTGCGACCAAAATAGATCATCCTTCAAACTCCACCTATAGAAATACGAAAGTTTGGATTTAAAACAGTACCTGAAGGCAAACCTCCAACGAAGTCGCCTGCCAAAATACCCAAATCGAGACCCGTTCTACAAAATCCCAGGGGAATCAACGCCTCACATGCTAATTAATTGGGCACGAACTGGCCATAGCAGATGTCGACAACACTTCAGCAACATTGGGGTGGAAGCCACGAACAAATGCAGGCGCTGTGATAAACATTCCGAAACAATCGAACACCAGGTAATACATTGCGAACCAATTACACAACGCCTCAGGAATAGAGACGGCTATACAATACTCTGTCGATAACTACGTTCAACTCGGCACCTCCATACATCGAAGGCACGTCTTACCACCCCCTTTGACGAGGTCACTCAATCATCTCCACTACCAAAGCTCACAACGGAAGAAAGGGATCGCCGCCGCCGAGAAGGCCTTTGCATTTATTGTGGCGGAGCGGTCCATACCATAACAGCTCACAATCTGCCGCCAAGGTCGGAAAATGGTCGAGGGCATTTTTTTTTCTGACAAGTCGACGCTGGTCGATTCCCGTAAACAATACATCTCGCTCCCCACTTATACTTCAGCCGACTAGCCTAACCCTTTCTTCCACAGTTTTTCACAATACGATAGAACCCATGCTCTGCCCCCCGTGCTCCATTGACGTTCTTGCACCAAACTCGTGCAATCCCATCTCGTCTCGCGCTTGTGTTGATTGTGGTGCACATCATTGTTCATTGACCGGTGTTTGACTTCGAATCCCCACATCCCGTTAGAATCTCTCAGCCTGCCAATTCCGCTAACTCTGATAGACGGTAATCATTTACCCTCAGTAACTCATCAGACGAAGCAACTACAATTGACGATTGAAGACATCCGGTTTCAAGCCCAACTCTTCGTTATCGACAGTCCGGTTTATCCAGGTGTCCTGGGCATGTTTTTCTTGCGACAAGCCAACCCGTTCATCGACTGGGAAATACTCACCATTAGCGCACGACCAAAGTTGGTTATTGATATTCGCAATTCCGCTGGCCGCTATCATGATCCGAATCCAGAAATTACAACAGTAAGCGCAAAAGGAGTTCAACGAGCTCGCTCAACATTGCCCAGTGTTCGCAATCCACCGCACCCCCCTGAGTGTGTCCAGTCGGAAACCTATGCAATATGACCAAAATGGGCCAACGGATCCTAACGAGCCATCCACAATCGTTCAGCTGCCTACGAAATATGCCCATTTAATAGATGAATTTGCCAAGAAAGGAGCGGAAGCCCTACCTCCTCACCGGTCCGGAGTGGATTGTGCTATAAACTTAGAAGATGACATTAGAGAATTACTACACAGATCATGTTATTCCCCCTCAGTAAAGGAAGATGCATCGCTAAGGACCTACATAGAGGAAAATTTGGGGCGGGGGTTTATCAGCGATTCTCAATCTCCGATGGGGGCACCAATATTGTTCGTCCGTAAGAAAGATGGCTCACTGCGCCTTGCGTTGATTATCGCGGCCCGAACAACATCACCAAACGTGAGCCCTATCCACTTCCGATAATCGGGGATATATTACATCAGTTGGGCGGTGCTAAGATCTATTCGAAAATCGACTTGCGAGGTGCCTACAACTTGATTCAAATCAAGCAAGGTGATGATTGGAAGACGGCGTTCAACTGCAAATACGAGCATTTCGAATATCGTGTAATGACGTTTGGGTTAAAGAACGCGCCAGCTTCGTTCCAACGCTTCATGAATGAGACATTCCAGAAATATCTCATTCGTTTTGTCGTCGTTTATTTGGATGATATATTCATATATAACAACACGCTGGAAGAGCATGACGGGAAAGTATCCTTAGTACTTCAAAAGGTTTGAGAAAAGGTTGCAAAATTGGAGAAATGCGCTTTTTTTTTTATGTTGACCGAGCCGAGTTTTTGGGATATATGATCAGCCCGAAGGGAATTAAGATGAACCCGGCCAAGACATCAAATATTACTTCCTGACAAGTGGCGACCTCCGTCAATGGTGTTCAGTGTTTCCCCATCTTCACCAATTTTTATCGTGATTTTATTGTAAATTACTCTAGACTAGCCGCGCCTCTCTACGAACTGACTAAAATGGATGTACCCTTTAATTGGACAAGCAGTGAATCCTTAAAGGAAGCTTCTACTCACGCCCCGGTCCTCGCCCATTTCGTACCATCTCAGCCTTTCCTGGGGTGGAAACAGACGCGTCCAGCTTCGCCATTGTCATGATTTTATCGCAAGTTCAACCCGACGAAACGCTGCGGTTGATTGCCGTAAATTCACACCATCGGAGATCAATTACGAAACCCATGACAAGGAGCTACTGGCGATTGGTGTAGCCGTAAATCGCTGGCGGCAAATCTTGAATGGCAGCCCTCACAAGATAAAAATATTGTACGATCATAACAACCTCCGTTACTTTCTTCCTCGAAGATTCTCAATTGACGACAAGCATGTTGGTCCATGATACTGTCTCAGTATGATTATGTCATACACCACCGTGCCGGTTTTCTCTCTGGGCAGCCAGCCTGATGCATTATCGCATAGACCTGAGTACGAGATCCAACGACACGACCCAGTTTGGGTGCAGCAGAAGACGTCCTTACTCACAGAGGCACAACTCGTAAAGACTTTTTGCAATTATTTTCCAGTCAATTGTCGCGTCAATTCAATGTTGACCTGGTAGACCGCATCCGGGAAGTTCACCGGAAGGACCCCTTAACACAAATACGCATTCAAGAATGTCCACACCCGTTTCGTAAGCATTAAGGTCTACTTCATTATCGTAAAGCGTTAGTTGTGCCGACAGTCGGGTACCAACTCGAAGTGTTGGAGCAGTTCCATGACGCGCCACTAGGTGGCCACCTCGGAATACAGAAGACTATTCGGATCCAACAACTTTTTTGGTGGAAGGGCCTGTGAGGCTTCGTTGATCGATATTTCAAAGTCATGTGATCGTTGTCAGTGCACAAAACTCCAACGGAAGTGTCACCAGCAGGTTTGCTACACCCCAACACAGTTATGGAGTTCGGTCTCCCTGGATTTAATTGTCAAGTTGACAAAGTTCAACGGAGCTGATTCCATTCTAGTCGTGGTGGATCGATTCTCCAAGATGGCCCATTTCGCTGCATGCAACGAATCAAACACATCGCCAGAGATAGCCGAACTCATATTACGTCATGTGTTCAGATTGCATGGTCTTCCTGATGAAATCATATCTGATCGTGGTCCGCAGATGGTAGCAGGTTTCTGATATTTTTTAGCTGGAAGGAGTGAAACTTGATTGGGTTGAGCGAAGGAAGATCTTTTTAGAAAGGAAAACTTATTTGTAAAGAGAAGAATGAGATCATCGTCGATAAAAAAGACGTCGAAGTACGAGGGCATCGCCTAACTGTGGACACGAACGAGATTAATTCCAGAACAGAACGGATCGCGTGGCCTATGCCACATATCGACGTGACATTGAATTACCTCCCATTCTCATTAATATTTATATTACTGGATGCTTTAAAGGGATATTGGCAGGTCCCTTCACATCCTGATAGATGGGAGCTCTGCTCGTTTATGACTCACGAGGAAGTCTTCACCCCCCGTCGAATCATACAAGGCCTTGCCGATGCTCTATTCGCCTTTCAGGCGGGTATGCAGGAGATCCTCGGCGACCTGCTCTATTCATGCGCCTTGCTTTGAGTGATATTCTGGGATATGCCAGAGACCTCACAGATTGGTTCTCTGTTCTCAACAAGCTACTTGACCATCTGGACCGTCATGGCGTCAAGTTGAACCCCAACGGGTGCCATCTCTATCTCACGTCGGCCAAATGGTGTAGTCGCATAATTTCAGCGGAGGGTGTCAAGTTAGTTTCACGACGATTCTGTCTACACGCTCAGATCTTTACCCCGTCCTAAAAATGCGGCCGACCTACAACGATTCATCTGTGTCATGAACTAGATGCGATCGTCGATCCCGAAGTTCGCCGAACGATTTAATCCATTACAGAAGCTACTTTTACTGGCGTCACGATTCACCAGCAGTCTAAAAAAACTTCATTTCCAGAAAGTCAATTTGAAATCTATTGCTGGACAACTCGCATGACATCAGCTTCGATGATGCGTTTTCCGACATTATAATCATGTCGCACGTTTGGACAACAACACGCGCTGCCTGTTCCCTGATGCATCCGCGCGATGTTGCTGACACAGGTTCCGAACGAAGGTTTACCCAAACTCGTTCATCTTCAGCGACACGAACCGTTGGGGAGTTTGAGTGGGTCGTTCAAGGGCAGTCAAATTAACTGGGCGATCATCGAGAAGGAAGGATTTCCCATTTTTCAGGGGGTCCATCGGTTCAAACCTCTTCTTCTCGGCCATACGTTCCGAATATTTACTGACCATAGGAACTTGGTTTACATTTTCGATCAACAGTGACGGTCGCCTCCGGCGAGCCGAACCGCTGGCGATCGCCTTGAGCGGTGGCAGTTATAGCTACACGCGTTCGACTTCCACATCGAACATTTATCTGGCGACGAGAACGTATTGGCAGACATAATGACGCGTTGGGGAGTCTCTCCACCTTATGGCGTGTCTGCCGTGATCCATTCCATCAACATCTGTCCCATTCGCAGCATACGATTGCTGACGACTTCATGAAGAAACTATGTTATCAGCGCAGAAAAAATATATGGACTAATGGCATCGATTCACGAATGGGATCCATAGACATTGCCGGCAAAACACTACGTACAGTGAACCAATTTTGGATCGCTGATGACCCATCAATTATATGAATCCTGACAATTGCTCACCTGGGACTTTCAGGACATTTGGTCACCGAACCAGTGGTCGCTCTGATCAAACCACTATTCTGGTGGGGAGATATGAAGGCCGATACAACGCTTTCTGTATCACAATGCCTGCATTGTCGTCGACCAAAAAATAAGGTCATTCAGCGCCCGGACACTCTACTCATGCGTCTAAGCCGAATAAGGTGATACATCACGATTTCCTATTCATTGCTAAAACGAGATCCGGATGCCGTCACGAATTTCAGTACGTCCTAGTTCTCAAAGACAATTTTAGTAGATTCATTAGGATACCTTGCAAGGCAGCAGATCACATCGCCGTTTGCTGTCGCTCTTATCGATTGGTTTAGGCGGTTTGGCGTTGTATTTCGACACGTATCGGACCAAGGTACTATTTTCGAAACAAAGTAACTGGCATGGTCCTTGCCAGATTGTCGATACCGTCAACGAACATATATTCCGCGTTAAGGATTTGTTAAATAACGCAGTTTCGGATGTTCATGCGTAAAGAATCCGTCTTTTCTCACGACAGTTCGCTGACCATTACATCATAATTGTTGCACAACGTCGCGATTACCTTCGCAAACCTATACCGTGCAGTCGATCAACGATTTGCGCATCAATCCGGAGTCAGGAGAACCAGATCAACATCTGAAATGGCTTGGTTTCGAACCATCCGATAATTCCTGGGAACCGTTTGAGATCATGCTCGCTGATGTTCCTACTATGGTAAGCCAGCGGTGGCTAGAATCCAACGGAATTATACAGAAAACAGCTGATATGAATACAAGAGAACAATCGCATCACCCTAGTGAAAGTACCGTTAGGCCCAACAGGTTTAATTGACTTCATCTACCTTCTTTGTATCATTGGAGGGTCAACCCTTATCTAACATTGGGATGACCGAGAATTATATCGACATATATTAAATTTCTTTCTGCCTGGTCCAGGACAGCAACCGCGACTGAACGAGGTGTAGTACTAACTCTCCCCATCTCCGAATAAATTCCTTAACACTTCCAGCGCAATGACGATGTAAACAATTATTGATAGGACGATGACCAAATTGGTCAAATCCGGGTGAGGCCATTTCTCTGCTGGTGTCTTCGCAATCACGAACTGATCATACTTTTCGAGAATTTCGGAAAGCGCTGGGAGAAGGTCTCGGGTTGATTTACCAGAAAGGTCATGTCTTGCTGGAATATCAAATGGTTGCTTTTGCGATCCGCAACGATGGGACTTCAAGCCATGACAATTCCGCTTGCCGAAATCCCCATGTGCGAATCGAGGTCCCCATTTTTGAATCCATTCATTGATATTTTGGCCACAGTGATGAAAAAGCACCCCCAGATGGGTTTCGGACACCGGTTATAATATGAATGGAGATTATGATCAACGGGGCCACTTGATTGGTATGTCTCGTAGAAGTCACAACACAGTTTGACTTTTTCTTCTGCGGTTTTTGACGTTGAAACAGCAACAAACAGAGCATTGAGTTCCAATAAACTGGAATTTTTGTCTCTGAAAGCACAAACGTTCATCAGTGCTTCTAAAAAAAGACGAATGAATACCTGCTGTCAGGGTTTCTGACGATTTTCTTCATCTGGTAACCGCAGATGTTATGATTTGACCCACGACAAGGGCAGCATTTCAATCCAAAATTACCGTGCCTGACAAGCTTTCCCCAACGTGTCTGGAACAGGTCTAAGTCTTTGCCACAACATTTCACAAGACATTGAAGGACGGGGATACAGATGCGCTTGAGACATTCAATCACAGTAAAACTAATACTGCTGAGCGATTTTCTGCAAGAGACCAGTTTCAAAACAAGATTCGAAATTAGGATCAGTTTTTGCAAGGTGTTTGTTTGCCTTGGCGATTTGCCTATTTTTCAGAAAAATACATCTTGTTTTTCCGACGTCAACGTTATCCCGCCCTCATTTTTCCGTGCAAGAGTAGTTCCATCATGTGTTCCGTCATGGCGACACTGTTGTGAAACTCGACCTGTTCTGGATTCGTCTCCTTTCCCTAAACAGACGATACCGTTTGTGATCATTAAATCCCAGACAGAGCGGGGAACCAGAGTGCTGACCAGAAACACACAGAGGCTATCATAATCTTTGACCTCATCTTAGGTCCCAACAGAGCATTCTCAATCTCACCAAGTACTTGGCTTTACGACCCTGAACTATTTTGTGAGTGCGCTTCGGAAATCCATCCTAGTACGCCATCATCAGATATTGGTAATTACGATGTTCGGTAATCTCTTACTGGCACGAAATTCTCACGAACGTCAACAGGCTGGTTTTTCGAATTAATCGTATTTTCGATGCGGCAATCGAAAGTGTTGCACTTTACGCTTTCAACTGATTGTTGACCATCAATACTAATACGGGATGCATCACGGGTGCTCGGGTTCCAATCCTAAGAAGAACTTAGCAAACCCAAACACAATTTTAACATGAACTGAACGGCTAAGTTTCTGGAAGAACTGTCACCAAACTGGTGGACGTTTCTGTTATCGGGCACGATATTCTCGAGAAAAGTCTTTTGACGCAAAAATTTCCGAATCAATAGGAATTCGATTTAGATCGATAGGCAATGGAGGATCTTGCGCTCTTGGCTGAACTGTTGAGAACCTGTCGAACCCGGGCTCGACTCCCATTCCTAAAAACGCACTTAATAAGCCGAACATCTATTTGAAGATGAACGAGCCACTACATTAATCGAAGAACTTTCTGCAAACTGGTCGACACGATTGATATTGGAAAAATCAAGCGCCAATAAGGAATCCCCTTGCAGCAAATTTGACTCAAATGTCGAATGCTCGAATACTGGATTGTGTAAACCTTGGGTCTTGTCATGGGGCATTGCCCATTCCTGCGACGGCGACATGGTGTCCTGCAAGGATTAATGATCTCAGAATTTGGCAATTCTTTGAATGGACATTCCGCCATCCATACCGAGATAGTCGAGGAGGCGATTCTTGTGGCGGCATTGGCTTAACCTGAACCAAGCGGTTCTTGGCAACCAGGACCAGGTTCGGTTGTCGCAGATCGAGTCAGTCTGGTCACCACAAACAGTAATCCCAACAAGTTGAGGACCCGCATTGGAGGAATGGCGCATCGGTAGCGCGGTTTGCCAACGGGGCAAGGATGGTTCAGAGTAAATGATGAGACGAACGGCTCTAGGTGTTATACACAAGAGTTCAGATACCAGTGTTGCTCAAAACTATTGTTTGTGAAGAATGAATCGTGTACAGTAAACGGTCGTTATTCCGTTTTTACTACATTTCAACCCTTTTCGAAGTATATTACTGCGTTTTTACTGATTAGACATGGTGTTTTACTGATTATACACTTTGTTGAACAATTGCGGCAACGATGTTTTCCATGACCTAATACCTGGACGATCCTTTCTTGGGAATAGGTTTCCTGATTTGAACGGTCGGCGGTAAGGACCTGGGATTGGTTTCAGTGCCTGGGAAGTTCGCTGATGCACCACACCAGCATCTTCAATAGATTCGTCCCAGTCACTCTCTGAATAACAGATCGCCAATAAGCAATCACATTGGATTCAAATTCGCTGCCAATAGTGATAGATTTTCAGTTTAAGCATCAACATTGTCGGAAGAAAAACGAATTCATGTTCATCTCCCATTCTTTGCTTCTAAATAATCTCCGAGGAGAATGCCGTTCAACAAATGATTCTGGAAGCTGATTGTCTGTCTGAATTTCCTGCAGTGATCTGTCGAATTTGCGACTTCATGACGCGTGTACGGTGATCGGAAGAAGAAGTCACCTTTTGTTGCACCGACTGTTTCAACATTGTAGAACCAGCTGATAGTTCACCTTGACTAACATCACCAGAACGGCTACGCTTTTAGTCAGGTCCACGACAGCGCTCTCATCATAGTCATAGTCATGTTGATTAAAAAAAAATTGACAGGTTTTCACATGAGCGTCAAAACATTCTCCCATCCTTGAATTAATTCAGGTTCCGGAGAAGAATCGGGATTCTCCGCATGTGTTTTAAAACAGTGAATACAGTAAAAAAAGTATATTGTTGATTTTTGGTTCGAGATTCCATATGCGATCTCGCTACACAAGCTGGCCGTCCGATGGCGATGGTGAATTTGAAATGGTTGACAAAACCAGTACACAGCCCTAAGAATTCGGCTATGTACTTCTCAGTTTTGACGGAGACCCTGACTCCGTTTTTACTATGTTTGTCAAAAAACGTTTAAACGCGTTTAAACGAGTAAAAACGGTTTCTGTTGAAATGATGGTCAGCAACACTTCAGATACCCCATTCTCCTCTCCCATCTATTTCAACTTTACTGTTGTGGTTTAGTTCTACTACATGCTGTATAACGTTTGGCTGCTTAGAGGGACATTTGGCCTGCCATATATGGTTCAATCTGTTTAGAGACCAAATGATGGCGGGTAGTTAGCTCGTAACATCTTGTTTCGTTTGAGAACGCCCTTCAATCTTCCTATCCCGGCATCGAAGATTCCATGTGGGTCTAGACGATAACACTTCCTTGCTACGATTTCGCTAGTCAATTCAACAATTGACGCTGCTGTCAAGAGCAAAGAGATTGACAAACTCGCGAACCAAGCTCGTGCACCTCATTCTCAAATCTCCCAGTCTCAAATTTTCCTTGGTCTCGTTTCTTAGCCATCAAAAAAATGAAATAGGTCGCTCACCGGTGTTTGTATTTAGTTAAACGTGAATAGCCGTTATAACGTTTTCGGCAACGTGGGGTGCCTGCGCCGCGACAACAAGCAAAACAGATTACCTATGCGCCAGATACAGATAAATTAATTGCCCATGTTGATGGCGCTAAATGCATCCATGTTTTAAGCCTGAAATACTATGAGTTTGCGTGACAATCTCGTTATGTCGATCCGATCTCAACGCCATTGCGTGTTCCCATCATCTTCCCGCTTTTATTTACGCTGTACCAGCGATTCGCTTGAGGTTGTAGGTTTGACTTCATTGTTTTGTGTCTGTGGTGAGATTCATGATTTTGCTTCTGGGGTGTGATCGTTTGTATTGATGGATCAGTGAAATCCTGTGTTGCCTGCTTTGTTCATAGGTATGGTGTGTTGGTGTGGTTGGGAGTGTTCTTTGGAGCTCGCGACAGTCGACGCTTTTTAAAGTATCATGCATTTTTTGGTCTGCGATTTCGGTCATTTGATTACTGTTCCTATAATCAAGGTTGGAGTGCCGAGTGATTGCTCTTTGTCATGGTGATTTGTGTAATGTGTGTAACAAGATAATGATTGCAAGTTTTTAATGTGATGTTCCCACTTTCTTGAGCGGGCAGGCTTTCGCAAGATGTCCATGGGCATCACAGGTCGAATCTTTGGTGGCAAGCTTTTGTCAGAGCGGGAGTTCTTCGCTTTGTGTGGTTCTCCACAGATCGCGCATCGGATTGAGAGACACGGTCTTGCGGAGCATTCGATGCGATGGCAAATTTGACAAACATTTGTAGTTTTGTTTGGCGGTTTTGATACAGCGTTGTTTTGAGATCGTATCGCTGTAAAATTCGAGTAGCAGTTTCATCTCGTTGCCACTGCTTTAACAAGCGGATTACCATTGTGCTGTTCTTTTTGGTAATTCTATTGTTTCTGACAACCGGTGGGAACTTCTATTTGTTTGTCTGCAATGATGTTGTGTCAAGTGGTGTGCTAAGAGTTTGGATTGCTGTGGATTCGATTGGTTATTGTAAATATCTGTTATGCATAATGTTTCCGTTCAGAGATTTAATTCTGGTGAATGGTTCACATTGTTTTTTGTATGGTTGTCGTGCCTTATTGGGCGTGTGTTTGGTTGCCCAGATGGGCAGATGTATGTGATTTTTGGGTGACCGCAAAAGAAGGAATGATATCTTTTCAAAATAAAAACTAAAACGTAATTGTTTGAAAAAGTGATTGTATTCACAGGTTTCAGTTCATGTAAACAACTTTCGCTGTCCTCGTGATGGGTAGTTGTCCAAAAGGACTGGTTTTCGTAATTCCTGGGCAACAGTGTCGGTTTGAAACCTTCACTGCCCGGGTAGGGTAGTCGATCATTTTTTCTTGAGTTGTAGATGGGCTATCGGGATGGGCCGCTTCCTTGAATAAGACTCCATTCCTTAGCCCTCCGCTTCCTCCATTGGCAGCAGCAGATTGAAGAACATCACCTTCACTTACCCTAATCACGAGCACCATCTCGAGGCGGAGTGCCCTCGTAGATGTACGTCCTTCTTATCGACAACATGACACGCTGAGGCGTATCTGCTGTGAAAATTTCTGAACACAAAGTCGTTAAATTCTAGGGATTTCACATGATCGTACATGAACTGCCGATGGATTTCGGCATAGCGACGGTGACCGTGATAGCACAGAAGAAAACGGAGAGAAAGGGGAGACGACGGATCGAGGTGAAGGAGAGAGGAACCGTGATAGCAGAGAAGAGAACGGAGACGACCATGAGGAAGTTGAGACTACGACAAAGGTAGATGCCTGTTTTTTGAAGAGGTAATCGGAATGACGAGGATCGTTCGCCATTCCTGTTCAAATGCGACTCGGCCACCAGTCCGAGGTCTAACAACATTCCTGTAGGTACTTTCTTGAGGTAACCTCCTGAGCCCAATAATTATCAAAACATTCGATGCTTTTGTCATAGCATACAATCCATGTCCATCCGCATCGCATTAATGAGTACCTGCAGTTATTATAACGCCAATTACAAAGCGATACAATCTACTGAAAACATGACATTGCCAGCAATATCGCCACTCTGCTGGCATCAAAGTCATGCCAGCATTTTTGTCGGCCATCTTTACGATTATCCTGTTAATTTTTTGCGCACCCGGAAAAATGTCCTGCGAATTCACGTGTCTTCGCAGGGGATATTCGCAGGGAATCCGCGCAGTTTTGAAAATGCCCTGCGAATATGCCCTGCTTTTTCTGTCACACGAATAATTCTACACCTGACAGGAGCGCATATTTTATTGGTTTGGCGCTATGTAGATTATCACAGGACCTGCTACGGGGAAATAATAATAGCGCACGGTGATAGTGTTACTTCATCTACATACAGGTAACTGTAACAGGGAAGAAGGAGTGATTGATTGATAAAGGAGATGATCATAATATTACAGAACTACTGTGACCTGGTCGGATGATGATTCACCGAATCAATCACAATGGGATATCCACAGAACCAGCGGAATTTGAAGGCCATTCATTCTCCAATTGGCGCCCAACTATTCAGACAGCGTGGTGGATTGATTAGCGATTAATCTGGGCCAATTGCGCAAGGTCGTTCATATTCCCTGGGATGATGGAACCGTATCAGCACGGCGTTTCGCCAGGACAGTGGATCAAAGTATTGATTGCCTTTCTGATTTATTCATGGCTTGCCTCCTCGGGCACACCCCCCGTCTTTGTTTGCCTCTGGGCCATCCTTCTTGTGCTCAGTCTCGTTTTAGTCAACCTCCCTGCCATTGGCTTTCTTAGTTTTGCACTGTTCTTATCCTCTTCTCGCCCTTCGCTTGCCGTATTCATGGTTGTCCTTGCTGCCCTAACACTTACCAGTGGTCCCCCTGGTATATATTTACTGGTTCTCCTTTCTGGAACTGCTGATGATTTCTGTGCAGAGATTCGGACAGTGCCTGCAACAGCAAATCAGAATCCTGAATATCTGTACGGCAACGTCGACTCTCCCAGTAATATGGTGTTTTACTCCGAGAAACCTGCTGATCTGTCGAAAGACGGCGACAGTGACCAGATGTGGTACCCCAATCAACAAAAATATCGTGAGTCGTTCATCTCGTTTCGATTGGGATATCGTTTTTATCTTGTTCAGGGTACACCGAAGAAGTTACTTTCGAACTTGCGGCAGATGGTTTTCGCATGCAGCATGAAGGTTTGCTCTTCCTATTGTCCCATTCGATTAGGTTTTTTAATATTTTGTCAGCAAACACCAACAAATTGGTTTCTGATGCGTCAGTTGGTCCTCACAATCAGCGTAAAGGTGTGCACTCCCTCCGCCACTTTCGAAAGTTTTCTCATTGTTTCGGTGTTTATTTTTCAGGAAAAACCAAAAATGTGAATTCCAAACTTGCATCAGATGATCCTTCGAATCAGCCTAGCGGTGGGGTTTGCGTTGATGATTCGATTGGGTGTGTAATCTTTGTTCTGAAGGCAAAACAATATTGGATTCAAAACTTGCATATGATCGTGATGTAAATCAACGTGAAGGTACGGTATTTTCTTTGTTTTCATTATGAATTTTTCTTCACACTGTTCATCACTTTTGGTTTAGACAAGCCCATTGATTTGTCTCCTGGTGTCGATATCGAAAAGCCGATCCGCAAGACTGACGTTGGTCTGGCGAAAGAGATATTTGCAGCTGCAGATGGATCCGCAAAATGTGGGTTTCTTATCGTTTCTTTGATTTGTTCAATGACTTTGTTTTAACCTGCATCAGATCGTGCTGTTAATCAACGTAGCGGTATTTTCTTCATTTTCATGTGTTCAATTGTCTTCTTCACACTCTTTATCGCTTTCAGTTTTAGACAAGTCTAGTGTTTTGTCTGCTGGTGGCGGTACCGAAAAGCCGCCTGTTGGTGACCTGGCATCAGAGGAAGTTGCTGCAGCTGCAAGAAAATCCGAAAAAAGTGGGTTTGAAATCGTTCATTTTGATTTGTTCAATGACTTTGTTTGATTCAGATCGTGCTGTCAATCATCGTAGTGGTATTTTCTTCGTTTTCANCTTTTTTAATTTTAGACAAGTCCGGTGTTTTGTCTGCTGGTGGCGATACCGAAAAGCCGACTGTCGTTGACCTGGCAACAGAGGAAGGTGCTGCAGCTGCAAGAAAATCCGCAAAAAGTAGGTTGAAATCGTTCCTTTGATTTGTTCAATGACTTTGTTTCATTCAGATCGTGCTGTCAATCATCGTTGTGGTATTTCTTTCGTATTCAAGGTTTTGCCTTGCTTTTTCACGTTTTTATTTTAGACAAGTCCAGTGTTTTGTATCCCGGTGTCAATACTGAAAAGCCTACCCGTAAACCTGTCGTTGGCGTGGCAAAACAGGAAGATTTTGCAGCTGCTGTTGAATCCACAAATGGTTGGTGTTCATCGGTTTCTTTGAATTTGTTCAATGACATTGTTCCGAATTGCATCAGATATTCTCTCCAATGAGCGGATCGGTGCGTTTTTCCTGTTTCTCATTCGATTGAGTTGTTTATTCTTTGTTCAAAAGGCAACACAAGATTGGTTTCCGATCCTGCTTCAAATCGTGCTGAAAATCAAGGTATCAGTATTTCCTCGTTTCGGGTTTTTCCTCTCAACTTCACTCTGTTTATCACTTTTGATTTTAGCCAGGTCCAGTAGTTTGAATCCAAAAGCCAATACTGGAAGGCCCATCCGCGGTGCTGTCGTTGGCATGGCAAAAAAGGAATCCGCAAAAAGTGGGTTACCATTCGTTCTTTTTGATTTGTTCCAAGACTTTGTTATTCAGATAGTTTGCGAATAAGTGAGCTATCGGAACTCTTATGGGTTAGCAAGCCGTTTATCCATTTGTTTGCCTAAAATGACGAAATTCTGTTTAGATTTTTAAACGAATGATGGAGCGTCAGGTAACCTTTGTGCAAATTTTTTTGATTGTACTTTGCTGATTACTGTCTTCAGAAGGAGCCGTGTAATGATCGTTTTCGTATTGTTTCTCGGAATTAATTTTTGTTTTCAGCTCTTGACGACGTTGAGACACTCAGCAACACATTCCAGAAGTAAGATGGACTTTATCCTGCCCTATTGCAGTTTCAGATAAAATTGTTGCTCGCCATTTTTTAAATTGCACCATTGACTGTGATTGCTTTCATATACAATCATCTGGTTAATATGGTTTCTGTTATTCAGGAGACTGTGGTCGACATGGAATCGTAAAACAAAGGTTTCCGATGTTCTTCAGCTTGTAGATGTGGATTCAGACCATTGTCGTAAAGTTCTGATCGTCTTGTACCCAATCCTTCACGATAATCTGTTGGAACTATTCACCAATCAATTCCAATGCAAGCCGCCGCTTTGGTCGTCTGTTAAAAGTGCATTCGGCAAGAAATCATGGTTTGTTTCTTGAAACAGTGTTTGTTTTATTCATGTTGTTTTGTACAACATTTGCTTTGTAAGAGCTTAACTGGTTCATGTCTAGGACATTAATAGCACGGAATCATGTTCGAAAAGTTCTATCTGATTTGAAGGTATCAGGTATTCTGCTTTTGTATTCCCTCGAATTTTCAAAAATTGAGTTGTTCGCTCCAGGCGTTGAAAATGCCAACAGACCTCCTCAAGTGACCGAGGATCCAGGTATTGAAAATGATTTGGACACAACATCCGTCGCAGGTCTTGATAGCTGTTCCATTTTAGGGCATTCCAAAAAACCTATCGATGCAAACTGTGGTTTGGTTGGTTTTCAATTGTCCGCAGCAAATCCCATGTTTATTTGGTATTTTCCCCAAAGGCAAATGCAAACAATGTTTGCTTCTTGAATGCGCTCATCCAAGCTTTGCGGGATATTGGGCCTGTAAACGATATTTTCAAAGCAGCTGGTGAATTACCTTTGAATGACGGCGGTAACACCAGTTATTGGTTGCTCGTTTCACTTCTTTGACTTGTGCCATCGTTAGGATTGGTAAACAAGCTTCACACAGTGTTCAGTCATTTGCGCGATTTCAATGATTGCACTCCTCAATCAATCGAATGCATCCTCAGTTATATGCAAGAGAACAACTTGCTGCCGACGCCTCAGGAGGCCACCACGCTAGGTGGTGAAGGTTCGCCAGCCCCTATTACCCAACAAGACATTTCTGAAGTTTACCAGTCCGTGATGCAATCGCTTCTTAGCTCTGTTTCACAGAATGAGGATTTGACATCCAGTTTTCACAAAATTTTCACCATCGCTGTCAGCCCACAACTGTTTGATGGCGATGACGTCAAGAGTCTACCCAATACCCCAACTCAGTGTTTACAACTACATATCCCTGAAGGTGGCAGTCAACCCAACATACCTGCCATGATCAACGAGTTGCGAACTCCCAGCCGAGTTGAAAATGGGGACCAAGCTACCTTCGCCAAATTCGACTCATTCCCAGCGGTTTTGGCTCTGCATGTGATGCGCTACAGGTTTGCACAACAACTAGGGTCAAAGATCACGACTCGTGTAATCGCTCCCTTCCAACTTGAACTGGAAGATTTTCCCGACAAGTATAGCTTACACGCCAGTTTAAATCATGTAGGAGATTCTTGCAACAATGGTCATTACATAGCCGTTGTTCATGGAAAGGATCAAGTTTGGCGTCGGTTTGATGACACCAAAGTGTCTGTGTTAAGTGACGAGGATGCGTGTCAACTGATAGAGGACGGGTTCATGTTGATCTACGTAAAAGATTGAGCACACCCAGGATGTGATACAGAAATATATGTCAGTGTCCTGAACATAAACAATCAATCTGAGGTGCCGCTTCATTTGTTAGTATCGATATTGAATACCTTCATGTTGATCAGGATCTGGCAGTTTTAATTCTTTGACCATGTGCTGGTTTTGAAATTTTCCCATGTCATGTGAATTGAGCCATTTGCTCTTTGAAAGCGGGTAAAATCCCCTCTGGCTTGCATTCTGCAAAATACAGTAAACAGTTTGGAAGTTGGAAGTGGTAGGCCGGTTAAATCCGGTATTTTTGAAAGGTTTTGATAATCGTTTGAACCACGACATCGCATTTGCAAGCGTTGTGCAGAAAGTAATAGCACCGTTAGATCAAGGAGAGAACCAACCTCGATACTTTGTACGCGACTTGACGTCTATCGTCATCAACAAAAATTAACTCGATCTCTATCTAAAGCAAATCTGCCTCAAATGCGGAACGAAAGAGCTTGAATTGGATCAAACTGCAATACGCAGCGATTGTCAAGGCCGGCAGCGATATGAAAATGATGTGCTGTTCGAACCATCTGTACAGTAGGAATATTTGATCGTTGGAACACATTGTCAACTGTCGAAACTGTACAATGAGCATGACCATCGCATATTGTTCTCACTATTTATGGAGGCATCATCAACTTGCTGATCAATACACGCTTGGCGAAATGTGGAGAGCTGCTGCAGTTGCCATTTGTGGGAAATCCCAAAATCGAACCGACGTATTGCAGTATTAAATGTCGCTGACACCTCACGTTTCTCTGTTCGTGGTTTATTCAGATATGGCTTAGCGGCGCTGGCGGTCTCGTGGGGTCTATCAAGTTGCTTCAAGTCCTGTCTGGAAATTCATGAAACCTGATCCGCCCGACTTTTCTGTAATTCATCAAGTTTCCTTTGTTCCGTCGTATTCAATTCATGGCCTGAACGGGTCATGTTCAATCTGGTCGCTTTGTTGTGCCTGGTGGTCGTGGCCGATTAGTGATTCACCCTGGTTTATCGATGATTGTTAATCTGTCGTAATGCATCTATCTGTTCCGATACGCTTTATTTGATCTAGCCCGGCATTCATTGTGATCTTGTTGCGATCCTATGATCGTGTCCCTACGTTGCCCAACATTACCCCATCTTTTATGATCGTGTCCCTACGTTGCCCAACATTACCC
>OUQQ01000396.1:0-19011 GCA_900404475.1 Spongospora subterranea | reverse complement strand
GCAAACTTGTTCTTCGGCAAGGCCATTTTTCTCGAATTGCAGGGAAGACCGTGTCCAGTAAGTATTTTTTAAACCTCCCTTGTTCCGTTAATAAGTTTTCATCACCAAAGTCCCAACTGCCCGGGTCCTGCTGTTCCGTTTAGGCAGGATCATATCTTACAAAGGGCCAAACAGGATTACGAGCCTGGACTCGGGTTGCCAATACACACACACACACACAATCTAGGTAGATCGGTGGATAACAATCCTGAGCTTGTGTGTTGGCAACCCGAGTCCAGGCTCGTAATCATGAGGCGCCAGCACACTTTTAAGCTGCGAGAATCGGCTCATATTCCAATTGGAGCCGCTGAACTTCTGATTCCGACTGTGGTCAAACCGTGTTCGAGCCACAGCAGCCAGCAACATGACCCTTTCGATTAAATCGCTTTGCGTTTTTTGCACTAACGGAATGGTTCTGGCTGGTCGGGGCAGAGATAATAGTTCTGCTTTGATGATAAGAAGCCACTTCTCATCATCATATATGCAATTTAACACATCTGCAAACATCGGAGGGTTGGTCAACATTGGACAAGCAGACTCTAGACGTTGCCGTTTGGTTTGGGTTGATGAGTGAACGTTTCAATGTGCTGCAGTGGCAACCTTGTCCGTCTTGAACCTTGCGATGCACAATGCTCTTTGGAGCTTCCATAGCAGCAGCAAGATTTCCATTTGGCTCATTGGGACCGCCTTGACCCTCTCCGGGTCGAACTTTGGGGCTTCCCGCCGCAACTGATGTTTTGTTTTTGACGAAAACATCGGCGGAAGCCGATCCTTGTGCAATCGATTCCTGGTTCACCTTCCAGCTCCTGCTGGTCATTTTGGGTTTGACACCGGAAACCGCAGCAACTTTGGGAAAAGTCGACTTTTCGTGGGGCGTCCTTGCTGTTGTTGCGCTAAAATCGATTGGTAAGCAGCTCGTCTGTCCTGTTCGGTAAAAGTACGAAGCTTTTGGTCACTGGGCAAGACAATCAGAGGGGTCCCTGGCATAGTCAATTCGTGGTCCAGGTACTCCACGATACTAAATTGCTGATTTTTAACGCCAGAATCTCAATCATGATTGGTTTATTTGCAATGGAATTATTGACTCTGTCGAATTATTCTGATAGGCAGTTGGATTCACCTTGCTCATTTCGCTTTGTATTGTTACGACGATTGCATCGCAATGAAAATCAGAATCAGGACGTCGATGGTCAATCGCAGGGCGTCGCCAGTCGGCAGCGGCTCATTGTGGAGGAACAATACATAAGAACATTTATATCAACGCGGTTTCGATGGCTTGTTCGAATCCTTTCGGAGAAATCAACGCGGTTTGGATGGCTTGTTTGAATCCTTCCGGAGTAGGTGATGTGGCGACCACAATGGGCACGATATCATCGAATACTGCCGCCGTCGTCTGGCCGATCACAGCGATTCTGAACTGATTGATATCGGAGCGCAATTGCGATAACACGGCTCTGGCGCCAGCTGGGCTGAATATACATAGCCATACTCCTTGCCGATTGCCGCATGCTTCACGAATTTTATCGCCAACGCCGTCCAGTATTTCCGACTCGTAAACAATCAGTTTGTCGACTTTAATATTTTTAGCGGAAAGGATTTCGGCGAGTTCCGGTCGGTGTGGTTCACCGCATATGAACAGAACTCGGGGCGATGGATGTTGGGTATCTTTCGCGATGAATTCAGCTAATGTAGCGCCCGATGATGATGGCGGGCAAAGGACATTGGCCGATGGATGACGAGCGAGCAAAGAGCGGGATGTGCTGGGGCCAACTGTATAGAACCGGTTGAAATGCGTTAACCATAAGGACGCATTTGGGGGAAGATGGCGTATAGAATTGGCAGAAGTGATAACGAGGGCCTGGTAAAGCAGGGGATCAGGGAGAGAAGGCGTAATCGGTTTCGGGATAACACGTAGAATCGGTATAGACAGACACGATAACCCGAAATCTTTCAGAGCCGCACTGTAATGGTCAGGGTCGGAAGAGCCGCAATCACGAAGAAGAATAGCCATTGCCGAGGAGAATGTCTCAAGATAGCTTGGCCAACCTACAGTACTGTAGAGACAATAACCAATCACTTACAGTACTCAAAATTCCCCATCAATGCGGGTCATTTCAACGGGTTTTTGACAAACGCCGTGGCCGTCAATCGTGTTCTGATTCTTCCACCGCTTTAGGTTTCCTTCCTTTCCCGATTTATTAGCAGGACGACCGTGCATATCCATGGCTCCGAGCTGTAAATAAAGCAGTTGCGTTTTAATGTCTTCCTTCTGTGTATATTTACAGCTCAGTGTCCATCTAATGAATTTTGAGATCACAACCAAAAGCAAAAATGCGATCGTTGATGCAAAGGTCCCTGCAATTGATCATTGGAGCACAAAACAAAACTGGAAATTGCGAACAATGATTTTAGTATATGACATTTCTGAGCTGGCGGTGATGTTTTTGTAGAAGTGCAAACCGCAAAAATGCAGTATTGTTAAGCCTTCGAAGATGTGGCCGACGAAGAGCACTATTGATCTTTTCGATAACGGGCCTTGTCGATATAAATAAGACAAACTGATAAAAAAATGATTCCTCCTACCTGAAACGAGTTTGCTTTCGAAGAAGTACTTGTTTGAACGCCCGCAACGCAAGCCACTTAACTTCATTCAAAGACAGGGTGAACGGGCAATTGGAACCTAGACATATCGGCAACTGTTCAGTTAAAGTAAACAGATTGCTTACAACGTCGCTTTCGAATTTGGTGGAACACCACAAGTAGATTTTGAAAGGCGGTATCAGCAAACGTTAAATTGACTCTTTTACCAAGTTGGGCTAGCCACGAATAAAGCTTTAACGCGGCAAATTGAAATATCTGTGTGGTAACGTCGAATAAAAATATAGGCGGTGCACCGAAGGGAAAACTGAAAACCTGATGCACGTTCAGCGCAACAATATGTTTCGGATTGATGCGCGGATCAAGCAGCAAAGGATGCGTCTTAACCTGAACAAAATGTCGCAGAAACAATTCCAAAAATTTTGCGCATTGTTTTCCTATTTGGGATTAGAAAAAGTCGGCGAGACCTTGGGCTTTTACCGGTAGTCCTGCGAAAAGATAGGGCATCCGATATATGTGGTGTTGATACGAATTTGGAATAGTCTGATCTCAGAGAAACAAGTCGCTGTGAATCGAAAAGTAAACCGCACCAGGGAACAATATGCTGTACTTCGTAAGTTATTTGCCAATAATTTGACGACGGAGACCGACATTAACAGTATTTGTTTTCAAATCTGGTAGAAAATTTGTGCGAGTTTTCGAAGTGTTGATGGCGCATTGGTATTCCGTGAACCCTCTTTCCATACTGAATAAAAATGCCTCAGCACTGCTCTTACTTGTAGTTAGCAACAAAAAGTCGTCAACATGCCGTAACAAGATTCCGCTGGATACTGATAAATCAATCAGCGATTCCTGGCTTTGAATATACGAATTTAACTTACGTGAATCGGACCACATCCAGTCTTGATCAGCGAACCCCATTTGAGGACGAAGTTGTTGCTTTTCCAAATCAGCCAAATATAATGAACAAAGCAAAGACGACAAGACAGAGCCCTGAGGAATGCCGCAAGTTTGCTGGAAAACCTGGCCATTGAACTATGCAACTTGTCATTCATCATTTTTACTGTGAAAGCACCCGCATACTTCAACGGTTGTGTTGTAAATATGATCTTTGATGATTTCAATGATATCTGACCGGGAGAACATGTCGACNGTCTTGATCAGCGAACCCCATTTGAGGACGAAGTTGTTGCTTTTCCAAATCAGCCAAATATAATGAACAAAGCAAAGACGACAAGACAGAGCCCTGAGGAATGCCGCAAGTTTGCTGGAAAACCTGGCCATTGAACTATGCAAACTTGTCATTCATCATTTTTACTGTGAAAGCACCCGCATACTTCAACGGTTGTGTTGTAAATATGATCTTTGATGATTTCAATGATATCTGATCGGGAGAACATGTCGACCGATGCCTGGAAACCTGATAAACGCAGTGAAAAGGCACCCCATATCAGAAACAAACTATTTCGTTATAAACAATGTTCTTGTTCTTGGACAACTTCTTAGCAAACTGATCAATTTGAGGGAGAAGCTCGGCGGGAAGAGCTTCTCGCTGAAATTGTTTTCTCACCATCTTTGAGCTACCATTGGAATGTGTAGCTAACATGGTCACCCACTTATGGACGAAGTAATCACTCTAAATATGAATTCATTTCGCAGAAACCTTACCATCGAAACAAAATACCTACCTCTTTGAGGACACGCTGAACAATATCCATTACTCTAACTCCATCATCAGTTTACGATTATGCAGGAAACTGAAATTGCGCATACTTAGCTCTTTGGATGGAATCGAAACATCGAGTTATGTCAGTAGCCACCATATAAACTTTCGGGACAGTGCCACCGGATATGATAATCTACAGTGTGCAATGATGAAAAAACGAAAAAAGGATAAAGGAATGTCAAGAACTTTTGACAGGATTCAAAGCTCAAGTTAACAGTTCAACTATCAGGAATTCCAGTGCAGATGTAACTTTGAAATTTGATAACCTTTCGGAGGCCTTCTATGAAAGGAAGGAGCCGTATATGCACTGAATCATATCCAACACTAGAGCACCCTGTAGTTAAAGGGTCTGCCTGCTAAAACATACAGAAGCTTTTCAAATTGTGAACTAGACAGAATGCGTAGGACAGACGCATTCAAAGTTCAGGGTAGATAGGGGTATTTTGAGTGCTCCATTGACTGATGAAGATTTTTTGCCCCAAGTAGTTGTGTGAACGTGTCTATAGCTGCAATTTACTATCGGTCGAATCCCGTTAGATTTGGGAAGAATTCGCAGTCGTGAAAACCCAAGGAGGTTTCTCGATGTGCTCTACAAAATTGTATCAGATTCAAGATGCTTCTTGGAGAATTATGCCCATACAGGAAGAGGTCGTAATTGCGAATCACAAAGAGCGTCCATTGCGATTTTCTCTATTCTAGACCAGACCTACGCCCCGTTAAGATAAGGTTACTGATGTAAATAAAAGTATACTTCGAGTCTGTAGAATAGAATACGGTTACGATACGGTTCAGTCTCTGTTGCGTAAAAGAAGCAGCGTAGTACTGGAACAAAATAGTCGATGAAGAGCCAACGAAACAAATGGAAAATTAGCTTCCTGGTAGGAGAAACCATTGTCAATAAGAGTAAACAAGACTGAGAGTGCACGAAACTGGTTTGCGATCGCAGCAGATTTACCACCCTTGTTAGAAATCCATGAACAATCACTTAGTTGATACCCTTGAACCATATTGTGAATGTCAATCACTTCGAACCTATTCGTACATTCAACTAGCGATGGGAGGAACTGCAGATGCACCAACCTGCGCAAATTGACAAAGTGGTGCATGGCGCGGCATATGCATTCAAAGTTTCTCTTGCTTCCCCAGAACTTGTTCGGGACGATCCGCAACAGTACTTGTCTTAGGAATTTACAAACATTATCAGGTTTTGTGAATTGCTGTAAAAGATGTGACTGGGCAACGCTGGCACTTTGACCAGCTACCTTGGACACTGAACAGTGTTTCTAAAAAGCAAATTCTAGCTTTGAATCCACGTCTTAATCATTACCTTCCATAAGAGGGCATGCTTTATCCAAGAGCGATTTATAATTGGTTTTACGATGTCTCTAAAAGAACTATCAATATGGGAAAACCTGGATTGCATGATTGGTGCATACAGAGATCAACGATTTAAGCAAAGGTAAGATTCGTTTCATTGTCTGATTTAACTTTTGTCGTTTGCGTAAAGAAGACACGCAAAATATATTGCAAAGCAAATGTAACGGGTCGATCTTTTGCGAATTCAGAATATGCCATTTCTGAAGTCGATAACGACCAATGGCGTCTCCCTCACGCTTTGCATATAGAATAGCTGAACATTCTAGAGACCGATTCGGCAAAAAAGCATTGCATGAAGGCCCTATTTCTGGTAGAAGTTCAAAGGTCAGAACCAAACGGAAATCGCTCAAACTGAGCAGTGATAAACATGCCTGGCTTTGCGTCAAACAAGGCTTTGCCAGACACTTGCAGCAGAGATCCATTGTTCACATCGACAAAGACACAGCACCTTAGCAGAAGTTGCCGAACCGCAGCGTCTCCAACGCGTTCTAGTAGTAAACCCCAGCTGTGATTGAGAAGGTGATTTCTAACGGTGTTAAACGAGGTAAAAACGCCAAAAGAAGAAAATGTTGTTAAACCCTTGATGAGTACGTTATGGACTTGATTCTTCACAAGAAGGGACTATAACCGAATCAAACAGGTTTCGAACCGGGGAACATGTGACATACTACCTGCTGGACCTGTTCAAGAACTTGCCGTTGATGATACTCTAAACTATATTCAGGTAAGCGCTCAATTTGATGGGGCTGGCCTCCAGGGGCATTGCATGCAACAACTCGCGTATTACGAAGAAACTCGCTGAATCTAAAAAAAAATTGGAAACACATTTGCACAGAAGTTGATGATTATTAGACTTCTGAGTATCTTTATCGGTCAGAAGCTCAGGCGAATCTAGCGCTCTAAGTTGCGAAAGGTATTCGTACAGCGTCATCACTGACGTTTTGGGGAAAAACTGGCACAACACATCCATTGCAGGTTAATATCAACGATATTGAGATTTGCCGCAGGGCTGTATATTCAGCCCACGCTTGTTCGTACACCTGACCTGCGCAGCAGCTCGGGGGAGCAACATTTCTCTGATCCCCATCTTTGATTTGATGCCTGGTCGATAACGATAGTGTCCAGGAACCCTGAAAGAGGTCTTATCGCATGACATTGATCGACTGAGCAACTCCTCGCTGACGCTCCCGCAGCAACATTGCTACACAGCCGTGAAATTGGGTTGGCAGTCATTTTCATGGGGTCCCTCATGTTCTCACCCGTCATTTACGTTATAGACGATGATCATGTTACAGAGTGGGCTGGGAAGTTGTCAAATTTCAATAAATATCTTCATTTGCTGGTTCATATACCAATTCGTGATGGCTGTTTCTGGTATTGAGATCACCGAGGCGCCTCGCCCTATTGGCGTGGATAAAAAACCAATTGACGATTATGGCGCAAATGTTCAGTATGTAAAAGCTGAAGGCAGGCCGTTCAACCCGGAGCGGCCTTCCGAATTTTCGACAAGGTTATTGTGCATAACCAGAACAGGGCAACGCGCTCCTGTTTTGGTATTGCAAAAACAACCATCTGAAGTAATGCCTCAGGTATACTCCAGTTACTTGCACGGCGGAAGAATTCAGTCAGTGTTATCTACTGTCAACCTCCCTTATGCATAGGTACTTCGGATTTCCCCTGGGTTTTAAAAAGTTACGATGGTATTTAGGAAAATCGAAACATTGATTGCAATTACAATGTATAATGAAACCCCCAAAGATCTAGAACGAACCATCAAAGGTAGGGAAGCGCTCTGCATGAGGTAGCGTTTGATTCCGGCATGTTAGGGATATGTCGTAATATCGACATGTTTGTGCAAAAGAAAGGCAAGAACGCATGGCGAGGCATACAAGTTGTCTTGGTGTCAGACGGGCGACGGCAATGTGACGCCGATACTTTGCGGTTCCTTGAAAGTATTGGCGCTTTTCATGAAAGATCGATGAACAATGCCCTGGAAGTAAATCCGGAAAGTCACTTCATGAACCTGCAGCGGCTTACTGCGTTCAGGCTTCCAACGACATCACGATGCATATGTTCGAAACGACAGCAGTATTAACAGACAGCTTAACTACCGCTCACAGCCCGCTGCAAATAATTTTCGCCCTCAAAGAGAATAACGGAGGAAAGCTGGACTCGCATCGGTGGTTCTTCAATGCTATTACAGCCCAGGTTTCAAAAAATATCGCTCTCCGCCCTGAGTTCCCCAATGGTCATCATTGAATTATAGGTTCAACCAAAGTATACCTTCATGGTTGATGTGGGAACAAAACCTGATTCAGACGCCTTGTGGAAATTGTACATGCTCTTCGGTGGTTATTAATGTCATTCGTGTTAAGTCTTTGATGCTAGATACGATGTCATGGAAAAAGATCCTAACATCGGAGGTTGTTGCGGTAACCACAATCACACGGGTGACGATCATCTTTAGCGCTTATTCTTTGATAGGGTCAATAGATACCATAGGCAGTGTGCATTCTAATCCTTTTGTATCCGCCCAACATTTCGAGTATATTATATCTACTGTACTGGATAAATCAATGGAGTCGGTGTTCGGGTTTATCTCAGTTTTGCCTGGAGCTTTCAGTGCCTATCGGTAGGCATGTTTCCTCCGTATGCTAGTAGTTACAATAAGATTTTCAGCTATGAAGCAATTGAAGGTACACCATTAGCAAAATATTTCAAGCTATTAGAAACGGACGTCAGTGACCTTGGTCCGTTCCAAGGTACCTATATTCTCTCTCGTGAATTGCAAGTCAGGTTGTTCAATGGAGGTTTTCCTGCAGGAAACTTGTACCTTGCAGAAGATCGCATCCTGTGTTTCGAGGTCCCCTTGTTATATGATATCTTTTCCAAAACTTTTTACGCTTATCTGCAGGTATTGGCTAGGAAAGGCAGAGCGTGGACGTTACGCTACGTAAAGGGATCTAGAGGTAATTACTTCACTTCGCTTTCACCATCTAATTCAACGCTGTAGCCTCTACCGATGTTCCTGAGAAACTGACGTCTTTAATCAAGCAGAGGCGTCGTTGGCTGAATGGGTCGCTCTTTGCGACCGTCGGGGTGATTTCGAATTTGGGAAAATTTCTGCATGAGTCGTCCCATCACTGGTTTAGAAAGGTGTTTTCATTAAGAAATGCCTAATCATCATATCCATTGTGACTTGACAGTTATCCATTTCGCTTTTATTCGCATTTTACGCCGGGTCGACTGTACTCTCCTGGTTTTTAATGGCGAACTTCTACCTCATGTTCATGTTTGCAAGCTCAAATGGGTCCAGCTATTTTACCGTCTTAGGGTCTTTATTTTGGTAAGGGCGAAAACGGTGATGCAGTTGTGTTTGTAACTCGCGTAGGTTTTTCACAATTGTACAACTTGTTCTTGGTCTTGGGAATAAACCTGAGCAAATGGAGAATGTCAGACCGACTTGTAAGAGATAATTCTGCATCCCTGACCTATATATATAGGTGTATTTTGTATGCTCCATCGGATATGGGACATTCTTTTTCGTAACATTAGTGCTCACCTTCTCTTATCTGGTATGGTAAATCAGCTTTGCGTTTTTATATTTTACGCATATCCCAAACTAGGTTTCCGGAAGAGGGGATACAGATTCGACGATCGCTGCAGTTGGCACCATTTTTGTCTATATCATTTCTTCGCTTCTTCATGGCGAGTTATTTCCTGTCCTTGGTTCATTTGTGCAATACTTCTTTATGCTTCCTACTTTCATGGTCAGTGGCCCGTACTGTTAAAGCCCTGGTTTCATCATCTGATTTGATAGATTGCATTTCCGATCTATTCTTTTTGTAACATCAGTAAGCCCTATACCTTGATGCACCGCTTTTTGACTTAACGCCATCTGTTGCAGACGATGTCAGCTGGGGAACGAAAGGATGTAGGTTGCAGTCAATGGTGATGTTGCTCTGTCCTGAAAACTGTTATAGTGGATAAAACACAGGAGCGAGTGGCAAAAGCGACAAATCGGATGGAAAGGGAAATGGCAGAGACAAAGCTAATGTTGAGACAGCAAGCGATTAGACAAGCGGAAACCAGGTTCAAAACTTTCCGCTCTTACCTGGTCGGTGTTCGGTTCGTTTATCTACAATTTACTATGAACTAATTCGTCCACAGGTAATCGCATGGGTAGGGACAAATCTTGGGTTTATAGCAATGGTGTCAGCGTTCACTCTTCATACTACCACATATTTCAGTGAGTTTGCGTGTTGACTGGACAAGCACTCTCTCATTTGTTGTCGATAGCGGCGACATTTATCTTGTTCTCTTTATTTAATCTATTTCGATTCGTATTCAGCTGTATTTATATCCTGCAGTACTGGTTCGGTCTTTTGTCAGACCGATGCCGGCGAGCGAAGTAATTAACTAAAAAATACAATTTCGCACACTGAAACTACAATGATGCTGACATATCACGTCATGTTGAAATGGAGACACTAATTCAGTAAACAATTTAATCGAAACGGGCTATAGGGTTTTCTCTGCACATTCGCAGATCGACTTTATGGCCAAACAGATCCCGAATGTGAGACACATCATATTTGATCATGGTAGGACGTTCTAAAGATAATCCCCACGCGATAACTTTAACATCCGCCGGAAGACCCATTGGCTCAAGCATTTCTGGTCGGAACACACCAGAGTTTCCGACTTCCATCCACTTATTAAGTTCTGGAGAGTACCTACGACGTGGATTAACAAAAAAATACGAAATCCCATTCAGTTGATACTTACCCGAATATTTCCATGCTAGGTTCGGTATAGGGGTTATAAGCAGGTTTGAACTTGACATCAGTTATCCCGATTCGCTTGAAGAAAGTCGAGATCACTCCAATCAAATCTCCCAGAGTCAAATTGTAATCGGCAATAAGTCCCTCAACCTGGCGGAGAATCGTCAGAGACAACAGCCGAAAACTGCTCAGTCTGACCTGATGAAATTCAGCAAGATGCGTTGCATCCACCGTTTCATTGCGGAATACACGGTCGATCGAGAAATAACGTTTTGGTTGAAATGGACCCTATATCAATCGAGTCCGTCGGAAATCGGAGATAAATTATGCAACAAATCAGTACTTGTGCAAGTTGATAGAGCATCTTAGATGATACCGCAGTTGTGTGAGTTCGCAACAAGTTTTTGTGGGCCTCGTCCAGCGACCATGGATAGCGCCATCCCAATGATCCAGTATCTAAAACATTGATGGATATCGAAATTCTTGACGAAACTCGGGAAATACCTCCACCAGTCTCGTGAGTTTTCCTGACGACTTCAACGTAATTTGTTGGAAGAGACAATGTACGAGCAGGTTCTGGCAACAAAGTTTAAAAGAGTAGAAATATTGCGAGCATTTGACATGCAATTACTCGTAACAAAAAACGTATCATGGGCGTCGCGAGCAGGGTGCTGCTGGGGCTGGAATAAAGTGTCGAAATTCCAGAACGAGCTTTCGACAAACTGGTTGGTGGGCATTTCCTCGAAACTAGCGCCACCATTAATAAAACAACAACTGATGGAATGGTGCGCATACCCCATTTCGAGAAGGATGAGACGGAACTGGGCTCGGACCTTCATCAACGGATGCAAGGTCCCATAACTGGACGCTCTGCCTTTGGCTGTGTAGTTATATTCCTTGAAGGAGGAGGTTTGCCAGGATCCTGAATGAAGCATTTCGCTTGTTAAGTCGGTAGCCATGACTTTCCTGGTGAGGGAAAATTCGGGGCCTTGGACAATCGTATAGTTCTTGACCGCCCTGATATCAAAATACTCAGCACTTTCGCCATCGACCCAATATGAAAACAATACGAGGTCTGAACCAGTTTCCGCTTCTTCAGCAGCTTCAGCTCGGCATCCGGCCCAGAATACGATCCCGATTTGATCAACTGCAGAGTGTCGCGAAGCGAATCAACGATGGATGAAACCAGACGCGTTATAACTCCATTTTCTGAAATTTGTGAACCGAATTAGGAAAAGCGGTTCTGGACTTCATGATAAAGTGCCCACCCAATTTAACCCATTTCAAACGCATCGCTTGGGCGAATCCGATTTGGCCGACTTGGCCTAACGAGTTCATAAGAGCCTCTTTCTGAACCCCTTCCGGTTGTATAGCGGCGAAGACCTGGGCCTCTGGCGACCCGATATCGACGTACGAGGAGCCTTCTTCCGTCAAGGAGATGGATTCAACGGGGGCCATACTGTACTGGATCATGGAGGCGGCACTCAGACTCAATATCACTCCGATCAGGTCCTAAAACATTTTTCAATCAGCACCTCCAATGTATACGTCGTTTTGGCAACATGGCGATTCCAAACCTGATAATCATAGCCGTGATCGTCGGCGAACTTGATTGAATTGACGATCGTCTTCTGCGACTCAAGAACGGTCAAGATCTCTTTCTCGATCGCATCCTTAGTTGGGATATCCATTTCTCGACGATCTCAGGGCCTCGGAATCGGTGCAATTGCGGGAGTTCGCTATCTTGCAAAACCCGACACCGGCCGTCCGATACAGAGAGTCCAGTTCAATCACGGACTCCGAATGCGCCAGGGGTCCGGCAAAGGGTGGCACAACCCTTTCCGCCTCCATCACCGTCTTCAACTCCTGCTGCATTTGCCAGAGAACGGCTGCACATTCGATGGGTTTACTATGATTTACGGCTTTGACCCAGTAAATGTGCGATCCGGTCGAGGACGTTTTTTTTTAATCCGTTCGAGCGCTAGTGCGAAGCAGTCAACACTCGTACCTGCAAAACATGTGCCACTATAGTCTCTAAAACAAAAGTATTTTTGCTATCGTCAGAACTGAAAGTTCTAGGTTTTGCAAATGTCGTCCTAAAGGTTTCTCATCTTGCGGTAGCGTTCGGGGGTACAATATGTTCATCAGTCGGAATAACAAACTCAACCCAGGTAATTGGGTTCGCAATTCAGTTAAATTTCGCACATCGAAAGAGAACTACCACAGCGGGGCAGTGCCTCTATGATCGAACAATCGAGTCTTTGAATATGCTCTTATGACGATGGAGCGCGATCGAAATTGTTGGCCATCACCCGCACCCACGCGCACCAGTTCTGCCTTCCTCGCATCTCGATGCCAGAGAGATTGCGGTTCCCTTGCCCATGATCACCGCCTCCGTTGACTCTGTGCGGAAGTCAATGATTGACGATGGGTTCAGCGTTGACGCCCATAGTTCGTGTAAGTAAGTGGAATATCAACTGGTTAGAGCCACCATGCTCTACCGACATTTGTCCACTGGTCACAATGATTCAGAATCAGAACATTTTGACCTTTGTTTGTCTTCACCATTGCTATTTGATCTTTTGGTGACATTGGCTATCCCGCCTAAAATCCAGGCTCTATTGTTTGATGGGACGAATTTCATTACGTGGAACGATTAAATCTTTACGATCTTCAGACGCTAATTCTGCTATTGATTCGGGCGCGCAATTTCTGTACCATATGATCGGTCGATTTCAAAACGAAAATGGGCAGCAACGACGACGCCGGAGCATGGGGCGATGCTCTTGCTGGCGAATATGACAGCATGGCCATATCTGGCGATTTATCGACTGCAACAATGGGGAAGATACAGTCGTTGCCGTGGTTCCAAAACCAGTTGCGAGTTCTCGATTTCGGATGCGGTACAGGAATGAATTCCATCAAACTGGCGTCCGAGACAGGTGCCGACGTCGCTGCGGCAGATACATCAACCGCCATGATCGAACAGGTTCATCGAAAACTGGAGAATTTGCGACCGCAGATCAGTTCGCGTATTCATCCGATTGTGTGTTCTCCTGATGCTTCTGATATCGTCGCTGATCCTGAATATGACATGATACTCTGCTCATTCGTTCTCCATCATGTCGGCGACCTTCTTGAACCCATTCTCGTCAATCTACGGCAAGCCATGACGAAAAAGAACTGTAGACTCTGCATATTTGAACTTGAGGATAGCCAGCGGACGCGAGACGCATTTGATCGAAAACGCGCGTTGCTTTGCAAACATGGCAGTAAACCGCATATCAAAGTTGGGCGCATTAACAATGAAAGGATGCGGGAATACCTAGAACAAGCCGGGTTTTGTATAGAATATTTGGAGCAAGGAAATGTGCAGACCATGGTTGGTGATTCATCTGAGATCGTGGACTTCTATTTTTACGTGGCACAACGGAAAGATATATGAATTATTGGATGGATACACCGATTTTGATTGAACTTTGGTCGTGTCCCATTCATAGGAGTAATACCTACACAGCCGATGATGCGAAGATTCATCAATTGATATATATATATATCCATTAACTTCACACTTCTCTCGTGCTCATTGCCTTGCTAATTTCAAGAGCAATACCCATGCTGACAGACAAAACACCATCGTCAATATTTAGCAATTCAAGACCGAAGGGGCATTGTGAGTTCAAACATGACAAGGACCCCAGATATTCTTCAGTCAGCCCAGCTAGATGGTGTTGAATGAGTTAAAACGACCCATAATGACGAAACCGCCGAGTTACCGAGTACTGGTTTTACCAGTGACAATTGGAAGGAAAATACAGCATCACGAAGACGCATATTTTCTATTTTGTTGATCATTTAGCAAGAAAATGTGAAGAAAATTCAAGATGGGGCTTTGCGTCGAACAGTCAATATGAATTGATATCAGGAAGGACAAGCCCTGTAATTATAGCAGNGTGTTGAATGAGTTAAAACGACCCATAATGACGAAACCGCCGAGTTACCGAGTACTGGTTTTACCAGTGACAATTGGAAGGAAAATACAGCATCACGAAGACGCATATTTTCTATTTTGTTGATCATTTAGCAAGAAAATGTGAAAAAAATTCAAGATGGGGCTTTGCGTCGAACAGTCAATATGAATTGATATCAGGAAGGACAAGCCCTGTAATTATAGCAGCGCCAGGCAGATCTAACAGCGCGGCGTTGTAAACAGAGGATGTCACATCGCTGGATGTGTAGCTACAAGCGCGATATTAGTATGCACGAGTTGAAACAACCGAAACAAAGTAGAGTACTCCGAGATGTGGGAATGCGTTTGAAGACAGAAAGGGTAGCAGAAACGAAACCCTGTAATTGCGAGATCTGACTCCGTTATTGAGTCAGACAGCACGCGGTTGTATGGAAAAGAACCAAACAGTAACGGATGAACAGCCTGAACCAACAATATTGAGCACGAGCTAGGTTAGTACCCTCGAGTACTCACCTGGCAGTCCTCTTTATGATCATTTTCCGACCTGGAAGAATGCTCGCTCTCTTCTAGATCGTTATTCCTCGGATAAAGATTCCTTAAAATCCTAGCAACCACTCCAGGGGTGTTCTGAAAAGGTCACTGCATAATTAACCCCAGAATAAATCCAGATAGGAACAATACCTGCTGTGAAAACTCCTTGGACGGTTGGATGGAAACGGATTCGTAGGAAAGCCTCTCGAATTCTTCATCGAACAGAGTCACCGAATCAAGATCGTATTTATGAAAAAAGAATGAATCTGTTTTGTAAATCAGTGCTTCAAACGGGTATGATAATCGAAACAGTGACCGGATGCAGCTTGCCCAGAATAACAAAGAATAGGTGGGTCCACACTAGCACATCTTCTAGCGTTGAACCTGTTCACAAACTCTTGGGTCCAGTTATAAGGAGTGATAACAGGATTGTCGGCAAGCTATAGTTAGAGGTTAACAACCGGAAAAGCAAATGGAGTGTCGGCTGACTTTAAGTCGCTCAGAAAGCGACCGTCTACTATTATGGAGATAAAAATCTGAAGATATATCCCATAAGCAACAACTAGAGGATAGTGGGCGAAACACGCCAAGAAACAGATTGTAGGCATCCTGCTTGTCTTTATCTTGAAAACTATTCTGTGAGTCTCTATAAAATGTCCGCTTTCTAGCGCTTCATACAACAAACCTGATAATGACGCAACAAAGACACCAGAATTTCTTTGGGCTTATTCGGTGTTCTGAACGATCGAAAGACGAAATCTTAGAAACTAACGAGGGCAGCTACCAGCCCACTTGCCTTAAGCGATAAAGAACTGGAACTGAAGAATTGGCGATCTGGGTCTTATCTCTTTTGATCTGCCGATGCATCTGAGATCCACCGTACTGCATTGCGAGACAATCGCCCATACGCTCATACATATCAAGCAACAGCTTGACCAGAGGACTTTCTTGGGGAAGAAAACGCGTAGATAACAATCCCATAAAGTAAAGCTGAATTTGAACTCATCAGCACATTTACTTCACAGGAAGCATTTACAATACCTGCCGCCCGAGAGCAACCTTCCCGATGCAATATTGGGCCGCATTTGTCCTATATTTAAACTATGTGTTTATCACACAAAGGTTGACATATAATCACCTGTCTAAGCTATCTATACAATTTGAGCGACAGATACCACTCTGCCTAAATCCAGGGGTTTGCGATAAGCCGCTGTGGAAGAATGCAGTCCTATTAAGAATATGAGCAGAAATACGACCAAGCTCTTCAGCAACATTCAACGTCCTGAAAATGCACATATCAGCATGCAGCCGCAGGAATATGAGTTCATTGTTGTTAAACCTGTCTTTCGCGGTTGTTTTAAAATCGAATTCAATATGCTCAATTTGATGATTGGGCACTGCAAACTTATTCAGGTATTCAACGCCTTCTCGAAATGGAAGACCGAGCCGCGTCTCACGTATTATCTGCGTATACGTTGAGAAAAACCCGAAATACATGCAATAACAATGCAATACCGGTTCGGTCAATCGGATTAGATTCAGACAAATGCATGGGGCTCCATGCCTTTCTAAAGTTCTTTGGAAATGCAGCCGCATGGCTTGCGCTGTCTACAGCAGGAATGAGATTGGAGATAAAAGTCTTTGACCCAATGAAAGAACGTTACAGGGTCTGCTATCTGAATGAGGATGTTGGGCCTGGCAACCATAGCATTTGGTTCCTACACGGAAAAATTGAGATTAAAATTTAGCTCGAAGAAGAAGCGGTGCAAACCTGAGTCCAGAACAAGGGGATTGATGCACGATACTGAGAATAGCTGGTGTAGACTCCAGTGTCATAGACATCTACCTGAACCAAAAACATCTAATTAGTTTAAAAAAGGCAGCTATGAACGGGAATGTACCTGATCTCTATCATGGCAGATTTGCTCAGTTTCTACGTCATTTGCGCAATATCCTTCCGCACTGAGACCCCGTTTTAAATAACGTGTTCCAGCAAATTTTGTACACTTCCTAGATAATAGGAATAAAGACAGAGGCTTCCCTCCAGAAAACAGCAATCGACGCTCTTCGAAATATCCATGGATCAAATTTACGAACCATATCTACTCATCAATAAGCGATACATTCAAGGACGAGAGGCGTACATACAGGCTCGATGTCACTGGCGTTTTGTATCAAGTAATGATTCCATATGAAATCAGTGCATGGCGGGCAACCGCTCTCTGACATATTCGATTGTAGCGACCTCGTCAGATCATAAGTATAGCTGAAATAAAAGTTTTCGGTAACGTCCAACGTGGACAGCAGAGATTTATATCGTGTCTCATTAACACGGTCCTGAAACAAGTAAAAGCGTCATGACCCCATTCAGCCCGACACTATACAAGAGATATGAAACCTGTGAGGTTATTCCATGTTGTTCCAGCGACGAGGAACTTGCGATAGGTATGAGAGCGGTACTAGTTATAGTGTATATGGAATGTGGGCCAATCTGACCAACTTTCTTGCTTTCAGTAACTAGCATGATATAATGCCCCTGTATAAGCTGTCTAGGCAACGCATCAGACAATAGATTATTGAGTTCTACCGGATGTTCTAAACCTGAATAAATCCTAAAATGGCGCACGCTGTGACGCATTTCAGTAAACCGCCAGAGTTAATATTCGCTGCATTTAGCATATCAAGAAGCTTATACACCTGAAGAATTCGCATTATCCAAACTACACTATGCATCAAATAAAAAAAATACCTCATCGCGAGTAAACTCGTTAGGAATAACAGATATAGACAAATTAGGTGGATCTGTTCGGTCGATTTTCATGACACGGTATGTAGACCTCATTGGGCAATGAGCAATTACATAAAATCGCTAATTTCGATCTTGGGTCAAAGGCACTACGGAAACATGCACCCAGACTTACAATCGTGGTCTCATACATGACGAACTTGTTGAATGTAGGTCGAGTCCTTGGCATTCGCGAAGCACCAGGCGTGGGTGCATCATCGCACCCCGCCGGCGTCTCATTTCCGGCCGTGGACGACATTGTTATGAAGTGCACATTGGTCAATTAACGCTATATACCCTGTACTCATCACAATTGATCACACGATAGCAGGTACTGTAGCAGAACAATATCGTGGGCACCGCGCCAAGTCAGGTTCAACCCTTGACAGCGAGTGCGTGTCGCCGTTTGATACATATAAGGTGTGTAACACCATCACTGGGTCTCAACGTTACTAATCACACGTCACTACGAATTGTTCTTTTATTAGAAATACACAGTGGAAAAGTGTGCAACGTTGCGACTTGATCAGAGCGTGATTATGGAACTGGGGTTGGATGAGTTTGAGACCTGGATCAGAGTCAGGCAATATTGCACAACAGTTCAAGACGCTCCGTTTCTGTCAATTGCCTTTCATTCATTTATCTTGAAGACGTACTCTTCCTGAACTTGATCAAAAGTGAACGGAATAATGAACGTGCACAAAGAGGCTATTTTTACTGCCGCTGCAGGTAAGACCCATGTGCCACATTCTCATTGTGACGGTTCCAGGCCTGGAAGTCTGGCGCCTAAGTGCACGTTCATTGTTCAGTTCACTTTTGATCAAGTTTAGAAAGAGTACGTTTTCAAGATAAATGATCGTCGGTTCAATTGCAACCATCTCGAGTTCCGCCTGAAATCGATGGCATCACCATGGTTGAATTTGAAAGGCAATTGACAGAAACGGAGCGTCTTCAGAAGTTTACTTTTCTGCAGTCCCTTCACGGAGTGCAGGTAAAACTTTCCCAGACATCCCTTAAGTTGCTTATGCAATGTTTCAGATTCGTCAAACCTTACCGCAGCATTTACATACGCGACACTTTGCTCCCTCTTCAATTCAAAGGATGGTGACCAACGGCCGAGTTCAGCTTTTTGTGGCCTGACCCAGACGATTAACACCCTGATGCGATTCGGACATCAATTTGCAGATATGGAGGAGTGTTT
>OUQQ01000385.1:6746-26213 GCA_900404475.1 Spongospora subterranea | reverse complement strand
TACCAAGACAGATTGAAGATCTTGCTGGAAAAATACAAGCAGTTCCTCTGAGCAACCGCTCAAATATCAAAAGCCCCTGCTCAACAGCACACACCACTGGTTCACACATCCGGTAAAAAGTGAAAATGTAATTTTTGAGTACTGCGTGTTGCTGCGCAACACTGTTTTCAACGTTGCGCTTACGTGAGCAATACGCGCACAGTAGGAACGTTGAAAAAGGGCAGATAAAAAGTTTGTAAGAACTTTTTCCGATTGACATTTTGACCTGATGCTACCTGAAAGTCGCGCGCACATCATATCCAAATGCGCAGCGATGGATCATGAATGCGCAGTAACGCGCACGATTTAAAGTTTCACAGAATTAGAAATTACCTCCCTGGGGCAAACGATTGGTGTGACAATCGTGTGATTGATAAACACTTTTTTAGCGTGACGAATGACTGGCACAGTATTTAGCAATCGCTCAGTTACTGTAAGTGAGTATGTTCCTATTGGACTACTGTGCAAGCACTGTCATTGGTAACAAATTCCAACAGAGATAATCGGCATGGCGTTCTCGTTTATGTAACGATACATTGATGAGGTAGTTCATTTTATCAGCGATCTGCACGCGAACATTTCAAAAGGTACCGTTGAAGCAGATGCTTGGACGCAGGAAACATAATTATTGGCATTGTATTGCGAACAATATGCCCAGGATCACCCCAACGAAGAAATGAAACCTAAGCAGTTGGAATTGGAAAGTATGATGGATTTGAAAACATGCGAAATATTGGCCGAATCTCCTTTTTCGAAATTCACGTCAAGCACATTGAGCTCCAAATTACGATCCTATTACACCTTTTTGAAAAAGCAAGTTATTAAATACTAGTACCAACTTACGAAAAAGAGAAGCTTTTGAGAGCGGCGATGATTTATCATCATAAAAATCGTAGTATCCATAGGCGTACTATCTTATTGTATCCAAGTTTGCCTAAAACATATATTACCGCAGCTTCCTGTGCCCCTATACGCCTATGGATATGATTCTTATGATCATCAGTCATCATCGCTTTCAAAAGCTTCTCTTTTGGTTAACGTAATCAAAAGCCGGATGGGCTTGTGACCCATGTTCATTAGCTGATCATTGAAAAAATCGTCAAAGTCGATTCAATTGAAAAGGTAGATTAGTTTGGCATATTCTGCAATGACGTTGAAATGGTCGCTGCAGAATTCGCCGATACGCTGAGTAAAATGCCGTTGATAAACGTTTACTTTGCAACCCGGACGACCCTACATTCGAGAAATTCCGCACCGCGTTTCTGAAAACACATCGATAGAGAAGGCCAACTGTTAGCAAACTCGGTGTCATACGACCCATTTTCATTAGCTGATAATTGAAAAAATCGTCAAAATCGATTCAATTGAAAAGGTAGATTAGTTTGCGTGTAATCCAGGCGTCCATTGCTACTTGAAACGTTTGTAGTTTGTCCCGCTTAGCGACCCGAGCCACACTTTACGTCCATTTATTCAACGGCGCAGTTTCAGCAAATTAAATCATTCTTGAGATCTTGTTGTCATTTGAGCAATCGCCACCAGACAGTTACTAATGCATCTTTATTTGAGAAAAACTACAGTAACGTCAAAAAACGCAAGTCCCGCAGTGAATAGACTACGAGTGTAAAGTAAGGTGTACGACCTTTAACGTCAATTTTACGCACACTATGACCATGCATATGCAACGGTTATCGCATTGACTGACTGTACAGCAGCTTCCATAACCGTCACACTGAACGAGAGCAAGCACCCATTCACAGAGAAAACTCTGTGACGATGCTGAAAACTTTGCAACGTGTTTTACCAGACGTTGAAGTTCAGGTGAAGGTCGATGGGGTCCCCCTCATTTCAATAATGTAAAGTCGGATTCTCGTGTGATTTCTGAGAAGCGAAAGATGCGGCCAGCCTCCATGCCAGCTATCACTTCGTTCGCATTCGTAATCGCCACCGTTCAGAATATCGACAGTGCTTGCGGCGATTGCCGCCGTTCAACCTCGTCACGTTCTGTTTGGTTTCGACGAACTTTCTCGAGCCTCTTCATGATTTTCGGTCAACCAGGGCCGGTCCGATTATAAAGCAGTCGGGCGCAACCACCACGTCATGAAAACTCCCCATTCTAGCACAGTACTTCATAATCGGACCGGCCCTGCTTGGCGGATCATCATGAAGAGTCTCGTGGATCTTCGTCGAAACCAAACAGAGCGGGATAAGGCAATGGTGCGACGACGGGCAATCGCCGCAAGCACCATTGACATTCTCGACGGTCGCGAATACGAATGCAATGACGGCTCGCAAATCGACCTGGTAGATGACATCGCTGCTTCGTGTGCAGGCACGGCCGTATTCCAGCTTGAGCGGATACCAGACAATACCATGTTGAAGGATCACTCCCAACCTGTATATTTCTATCAAGGTACCACGCTTCAGTGCTGCCATGATGCGATCGCCACCCAGGGGCCCATCGCGGTTTTGAACTTCGCCTCTGCGGTCAATCCAGGGGGCGGATTCGAGCGTGGATTCGAGGCGCAGGAAGAGTCGCTTGCGAGATCGTCCACATTAATTTCATCACTAACCTCAAAGAGGGCGATGGCGAAATTTTATAAGGTTGGGCGCAAGGATCAACGGTTTGGCTATCATCACGATCTGTTGATATTTTCGCCGAACGTTATGGTATTTCGGGACGAATTTACAGGGAAGCTGTATTCTGAACCATACCCGATAAACGTGTTCTCGTGTGCTGCCGTCGATGCAGACGAAGTGCGTGAATCGGTGAAAAAATCGCTACTGGTAAGTCATTTGTATTTTCAATTGTCAATCTTTCTATTTGTTATCGGCGAAATCTTATTTTTCATTGAGCTGTTGACCGGTAGGCCGTTGCTTTTGAATTTTATTCAATTCTCGTCTGCAGGATGAAGATCAGAGTCAGGAGGTGATGTACGAACGGATAAAAAATCTGCTACACGCTATGGCGCGGTTCAACAAATTTAACTCCGTCGTGTTGGGGGCTTTCGGCTGCGGCATATTCGGCAATGACGTTGACCTGGTCGCTGCAGCATTCGCTGATACGCTGAGTAAAGTGCCCTTGAAAAACGTTTACTTTGCAATCCCGGACGACGCTACATTCGAAAAATTCCGCTCTGCGTTTTTGAAAACCAAGAGCGAGAGAGAAGGCCAGCCGTCCACAACCTCGAAGTCATATGACACGTGTTCATCAGCTAAAAATTGAAACATAGCCGAAGTCGATTCATATGAAAGTATCCATATTGATTTTCGGAAGTGTGCGTATAATCCAGGTGTTGGCTGTAATCGATGCATCTTGATTTTACCACAAAAACGGATTGAGATGAAACCAGGGCCTTCTGGCAATTTTCCCTCAGTAAAAAAAACCACGAATGGAAAGCACAAGTTTTCGGTATTGAAAATTCGGAATCCATTTTTCGTACACTCCGTCCATGCGATAAACAACGGTATTATTCGCATTGACTGACTGTGAAAAACAGCTGTGATGGAGGTTGCTTCAGTAAAGACACAGAACCATGTTGTAGGAGTCGGTTATAGATTTGCGGTTTTAAAAACAACCCCATTTACGGTCTGCCTCGGACGATGGAGAGACGTGTAACTCGATGGCATTCCGCTCAGTCCCTGTATAATATTCAGAGTCGCAACGTTTCCACGAGCAGAGCACCAAATCGGTGTCACAAAAGTTTGCATTCCAAAGTTCAAACCAATCGCTTCACAGTTTACAGTCTGTCAAAGAAACGTTACCGGTAGCAGCCGGTAACGGCAACCGTTATCTGAGTTTCGAATTGGCCTGTGAGCATCAAAGTGGATTTGGCGCCATTTGTCTGACAGTAGTGTATACTATGCGACTTGTATCAGGAACGGGGTTTCGTTTCACCTGATAAATGCGCGCGTGATGACGGACGACTGGTGCTCTGCAATAAATCGATAGCACGCGGTAGTCTGAAACTCTGCGCCTTATTTGTCCATTGTGCAATCCGTCTCAATTACAACCAATGTTTGTTGTCAAGCGCGATGGCCGCCGTGAGCAAGTTCACTTCGACAAAATAACCTCCAGAATAAAGAAACAGTGCTATGGCCTATCCGAGGCCTTTGTCGAGCCTATCAAAGTCGCACAGAAGGTCGTCCTGGGCGTGTATTCTGGTGTGACTACCGTCGAATTAGACGAGCTTGCCGCACAAACGGCCGCATATATGTCGACGCAACACCCGGATTATGCCCTACTGGCCTCTCGAATCTCAATTTCCAATCTTCACAAACAAACGACGAAATCTTTTGTAGAAACAGCTCGCGTAATACTCCTCTTCTCTATTTTTCTCATAATTTTCTCTGTTAACTGGTAGTTCACAGAAACTGCATGACTGGGTAAATCCTAAGACCAGACAAAAGTCGTCCCTTATAGCCGACGATGTTTGGGAGATCATTCAGAAGCATGGCGAATTAATCGACTCTTCTATTATATACGATCGCGATTTCGACTTCGATTACTTCGGTTTCAAGACGATGGAGCGATCTTATTTGTTGAAAGTTGATGGCAAGATTGTGGAGCGCCCCCAGCACATGCTGATGCGTGTTGCGCTTGGCATTCATAAAGATGACATCACTGCCGGTAATGCAAGTTTCAGCCTATTCTCAACATATTGGCTGATTTTTTTACAGCGATTCATACTTATAATCTGATGTCAGAGAAATGGTTCACTCACGCATCACCAACAATGTTCAACGCCGGTAAATTGATGTCGCATAAATATTATAGTTATATCGTCGCACTGACGATCAATTTTCAGGCACTCCTACGCCGCAGCTGTCTTCGTGCTTTTTGGTGGCATTAAAGTGTGATTCTATCGAGGGAATTTACGACACTCTACGTGAATGCGCCATCATCTCGAAATCAGCGGGCGGTATTGGCATTCATGTCCATAATGTTCGTGCCACTGGCTCCTATATTCGTGGCACCAACGGCGTGTCAAACGGTAATGTGTTTTTTCGTGTTATCTAATCAACATCAAGCTGATGGTTGAAACTTTTAAGGAATTATTCCAATGCTGCGCGTGTTTAGCGACACGGCGAGGTACGTCGATCAGGGAGGGGGCAAGCGTAAAGGTGCATTTGCCATATACCTTGAACCTTGGCACGCTGATGTCTTCGAGTTCCTCGAACTTAAAAAGGTGTTTTTTTTTCGAACATTGTATTTGCTTACACTTTCAGTTGCTGGATTTCTCTTCTGATGAGTCTAAGGATGGGAATTACGCTGTGCATTTTCGTAGATTTATTTTTAACATTCTGTTTTTCCTCAGTCATTCGATTAATGACTCACTAAATAGAATATCTATAGAACCATGGAAAAGAAGAGGACCGTGCTCGCGATTTGTTTTACGGCCTCTGGGTACCTGATCTGTTTATGGAGCGTGTTCAGAGCGACAGTTTGTGGTCTTTGTTTTGTCCTAATGAAGCGCCTGGTTTGGCTGACGTCTGGGGAGATGAATTCCGCGAACTCTTCGAGCAATATGAACGAGAAGGTCGTGCCCGAAAAACTATCAAAGCCCAGGACCTATGGTTTGCCATCCTTCAGGCTCAAGTCGAAACCGGAACTCCATACATGGTATAACTGTTTTGCTGCGTTACCATTTGGTATAACACTATACGTTGTTTTTGCATTGTGAATTTTGTATAAGTCAAGCTTTTTTTCCATTCCACATCTCAATAATTTTTGCACGCATCCATTCTGCTATTGCGATGTTTGATACATTTATCTGAAATGCGCCTTTACAGATGTACAAGGACGCATGTAACCGCAAATCCAATCAGAAAAACCTTGGCACCATCAGGAGTAGCAATTTGTGCACAGAAATCGTCGAGTATTCGTCGCCAGAAGAGACAGCAGTATGCAATTTGGCGTCGATCGCCCTTTCGAAATTCGTCATCGACCAGCAGTTCGATTTTCAGAAGTTGTACGACGTCGCATATACCGTAACTAATAATCTCAACAAGGTCATCGACCTCAACTATTACCCGGTCCCTGAGGCAAAGCGTTCAAATTTCCGGCATCGCCCCATTGGAATCGGTGTTCAAGGACTCGCTGACGCCTTCATCTTGATGCGGTTACCTTTCGACTCTGAGGGTGCCCGTGAGCTCAACACCAGCATTTTCGAGACAATTTATTTCGCGGCGCTGTCGGCGTCTCATGATCTAGCGGTCCGCGATGGGCCGTATGAGTCGTTTCCTGGCAGTCCAGCGTCGCAAGGGGAGCTGCAATTTGACATGTGGAACGTGACTCCATCCGCAAGATGGGATTGGCCCACACTTCGAGCCAATATCGTCGCGAATGGCCTCAGGAATTCGTTATTGGTTGCCCCTATGCCCACTGCCTCCACAAGTCAAATTCTTGGCAACAATGAGGTAAATCTTTGTCTAGGTACTTTGATTTTGATCTAATGCGTTCGCAGTGTTTCGAACCTTATACCAGCAACATTTACGTCAGGAGGGTTCTCGCTGGAGAGTTTACGGTTATTAACAAGGTATGCTACCCTAACGTTTATTTTATGGTTGAATTATTGACCCTTTTCTTTGTAGCATTTACTGGTGGACTTGATCAACCTTGGAATTTGGGACGAAGAAATGAGAAACGATCTAATGGCGCACAATGGATCGGTTCAGGAAATTGACCGCATCCCCGAGGATCTGAAAGCTCTATACCGAACCGTTTGGGAGATCAGTCAGAAGGCATTAATTGATATGGCCGCCGACCGAGGCGCTTTCATTGATCAATCACAGTCCTTCAATGTCCATATGACCAATATCAACTTCGGGAAATTGACGTCAATGCATTTCTATGCGTGGAGTCGTGGCCTAAAAACGGGATTGTATTATCTAAGATCGAAAGCCGCAGTTGACGCAATCAAGTTCACCGTCGATCATAAGGCGGTAACGTCTGCGTCAGATGCCTCCAGAAATGCGATTTCTTGTTCTTTGGCCAATCGAGATGAATGCCTATCATGCGGAAGTTAAACCTAATTATCTGGTCGGCCCATAATTCGCTAGGACTGCGCCAATGTTGTCTAATCCATTTATAAAAAATCAATCTGTCAAACCATTGTCATCGTATGTCCTAACGGTTCACTTTGATAACTGAATTACGGTTCACTGTGATAACAGAATTTGAGGATCTCAGAACCTTTGTGTACCGGATAGGTTCGATTCCTTACTAGAGTAGAGGAAAGTGCTGCCGTTTTCTCAATACTGAGAGAATGAGTTGCCAATAGAACTGGAGTTGCAGAACTGAAACAACTGATTTTTTTTTTCTTTAATGTCGTTTCGCAAAAACAAGACGGGCCTTGTGATCATCATGTCACGACCACTGCAACAACAGGTAGCTGGAGCGTCATCTTATACCAAACCTGGCAGAAGTAAGGATACGACACTCGAACGTCAATCATGTTTAGGGGCGCTCCGTTGAAGTGTCACAAGCGCTCGGGGATCTGATTTATTCTATACAATGTCGAAAATAATGGAGTACATCAGAGTGACTCTGCGACCAGAGTGGGTAACGCAACTGTGATCAGTAGAAAACTCATTTCTCTAGACCGAGGCAGTGATGTAACAAGATGTAACAGGATGTAACTGTTGAGATCGAGTCGGACTCCTCCACAGCACTGGTACCCCATCCCCTACAGCACTCATTCACACAGCTCTATAATATCGACAGGTTCACAATACAAAGGCGTTTTGATGGGGATGGGTCTCTCAACGGCGAGAGCTGGGCCGAATTTCAGTGATGATGTCGATGGAGAGGGTATTGTTATGTTTCCGGCAATCGGCACTCTATTCAAGTTGATATCAGGATCTTTCAAGGCAGAGTCCCTTGGTCTGCAATTACGTTCATCCCTATTTAATGATTCAGAGAAGCCTTTAACATTTACCCAGTTTTTTTTCTTTGAGATTGTAGAATCGCTTTATTAGTTTTGACGGTGATGCCAATGTCGATTTTGTTTGCAATGCCCCGAAATCGACGGGGATCTCCCGAATTCGCCATCCATGCAGGGCCTGACCAGTTCGGCTTTCTTGGTCGCCCAATGCATAAATCAACAAGGTCAAATGAATGTGATGAAAACGATTTCACCAACACCAATTTCGCCTGAACAAGTGTCACAGCTCAAAACTCTATTAGGATGGGTAAAGACATAAAGAGTCTCATTGTCAATTGCGAATTCGGAAAATTCATGCGTCAAACTCTCACTACTGTATTTTCTATCTTATCTTACTCCTAAATTCTTGGAACATCGACGGCCACCAAAACCACGTAGACTCCATACTGAACATTCGACGACATTCACAATTTGATGTCACCAACAATTCAACTCGCGCTTTCGGTGCATCCTTGGCGACTTAGTTTTGAATAATTTCAACCTTGATTGTCTTGTTTCTCCAGAATTGATCTTCTTAGACACTCTCTGCCTTAGTTCCTATTCCGCCTTTGTTTCCAATGAACTGCAGTCGATATCACATGCTTCCCGACGTCTGTGCTTGCACTTACCGCCCTCTTGTTTCTACTTATCTGGATGATATGTTCTCGTTTGACTCACTCCAGTATAAGTTCTGAATTATGTTTATTATCCATTGGCTTCTTTCTAGGTTCGATTCTATCCGAGCGATCAATTGTTACTCATGTATTTCTATGATTTCTAGACCCTATTTTTCATATTACCGCATGACATAGGTAAAAACTGTACTCCCGTTTCTTTTTCATTCAATAAGAGGGCACTTAAACTGGGTTTAGACTGTTGGACAATTGAGTCTGTGATCGTTAGCGATGTGCAATTTGCAAAGCGTGACTCAACAGAGGACTTGGGCTTGACTAATCATTTTCAAGTTGACCAGTCCTGCTGGCGGGTAAGCAGATGCCTGCTCCAGTTATGTGGAAATGACTCATCTTCTGATCAGACTTCATATTCATTTCATCTCTAATTCATCGACATATTTAATTTAACATCCATACCAATGAAATCGCTTCTGTTCGTCATGATTTGCGGCCTTGTTGCCGGAATTCACGCGACTACCCTATTAACGCCCCAATCTAGCCTTGTTCAACAGGCTCAACAGAATATTGTCAACCAAGCTACTCAGATCGCTGCCGCTTCACAAATTGCACAATCCCAACAGATGGCAGCCGCGTCTTTGAACCAGAACAACTTCAACCAGCAACCTCAAATCGGCAATTCGCAGGCTTCGCTAGCGGCAACCATCTTGGCGTCGGAGTCGGCCAAGGAAGCTGCTGTCGCGGCGTCAATATTCGCTTCATCATCCAGCAATTCCGCATCGAAGGCGGCGTCAGCTGCCACATTAGCGTCGTCGATGGGGGGTGGATTGATGCAGCAGCAAGCATGGGATACATCGCTCGGTGCAAGCTGGGGTTTGAACATCCTCCCTCAAACGTGGTGTCAAAACTCATATCCATGGTCAACCGTAGACGCAACCAACTCGATTGATTGGATGAATTTTGCGGCTGCTTCTTGGGAACTAGCAGGATCCAACTCCGCCAACTGGGATTCATGGAGCAGTAAACAGTTCAACAACGAGTGGTCCGGCGATTGGTTGTCGGCTACTCCCAATCAATTCCAGACGCCTTCTTGGGTTGATTCATCCTCCCGTTCTCTATGGGATACCTGGAACCGTATTATCAACGCTCAGCGGAACAGTGGATTCATGAACCAGCAAGTGAACCAGAATGTTCTGGGAAGCGGCTGGAGTCAAGGCGCATCTTACCAGAATACCGGTAACCAAATGGGCAATGGCCAATGGGATCAAAGCAGTTGGAGTCAAGACAGCAATGGCAACTGGGGGCAAAATGTCAACGGTGTCTGGGCTCAGAACAACAACGGCTGGGCCAACGCAAACAATGGCAACGGCTGGTCTAACGGAAATAACGGCAACGACTGGTCTCAAGACAGCAACGGCAACTGGGGACAATACGTAAATGGCGCCTGGGCTCAAAACAACAACGGTTGGGCCAATAGCAACAACGGCAACAACGGCAACGGCTGGTCTCAAGACAGCAACGGCAACTGGGGACAATATGTCAACGGCGTCTGGGCTCAGAACAACAACGGTTGGGCTAATAGCAACAATGGCAACGACTGGTCTCAAGACAGCAACGGCAACTGGGGACAATATGTCAACGGAGTCTGGGCTCAGAACAACAACGGTTGGGCCAATAGCAACAATGGCAATGGCTGGTCTCAAAACAGCAACGGCAACGGAAACTGGGGACAAAATGGCAATGGCGCCTGGGCTGCAAACAACAACGGATGGGCCAATGGCAACGGCTGGCTCAATGGCAACAACGGAAACAGCTGGTCTCAAGACAGTAATGGCAACTGGGGACAGTACGTTAATGGAGTTTGGGCTCAAAACAACAACGGCTGGGCCAATAGCAACAACGGCAACGGATGGAGCAACAACGGCAACGGCTGGAGCAACAACGGCAACGGCTGGAGCAACAACGGCAACGGCTGGGGCAACAACGGCAACGGCTGGAGCAACAACGGCAACGGCTGGGGCAACAACGGCAACGGCTGGGGCAACAACGGCAACAGCTGGAACAATGGCAACGGTTACTATGACAACAACGGCCAATGGATCAGCAATGGTGCCAGCAACGGCTACTTCAACAGCAACGGCCAGTGGATCAGCACTGGTTCCAGCAACGGTTTCTTCAATAGCAACGGCCAATGGATTGCCGGTTCCGGGTCTGGTGAAGGTATCGGTCTTGCTGGTGTCATGTCGTGTGTGTCCAGCTCTGTCGGTCAACCCAACATCACTCTTTCCTGCGCACCCGGCACGGTTGTCACCTCAGTCAACGCAGCCGCTTACGGTGTTAACCCAGGATCGTGCCCAAGCAATGTCTTAACTACTGGACAAACGTGCACGAACAATGTCACGACCTCGGTCCAGACAATGTGCCTTTACCAGAACCAGTGCAACGTCAACGTCAACACTCAGGTGCTTGGTTCACCAATCAGTAGCGGACAGCAATGCTCGATCGGAACCGGAGCGACGAATTCTTATACCTTAACGGTTCAGTACACGTGCGGCGTATCCACTGGTGTTTCCGGCGTTTACGGCAGGTCGACACTTGGCAATTTCACTGGAAGTACTGCAACCAGTATACCTGCTACTTACGCCTTCGTGGCAACCGCTATAGCTGTTATCGTCTCAATACTCTAATCATGAAATAAATATACGTAATTTAATCAACACTGGTTCATCTGATCAATCATTCAAAAACCATATTTCTCCTATCGATTCAGTTGATTGCTATTGAAAGTAGATGGGTATTGCGCCCAACAATAGTTATTGCACCCGAGAACTATCAGGGGACGACGAGCCCGATAAACGAAAAAAAGAGCCAGAAGTGACGGCAGGCGGTACAGCCCATACTGCCTGCCTGCGGGAACGGCGAGAACGCCCAACTCCCGTTCCCTCCAATATCCTTCTTGCACCTCTCCTAGTAGAAAACGGGGCACTTCTGTTGTAAATCAGTTTATGGTTTCCAATTGCATTTAATCACCACCAACCACGATACAAGTCAAAAATTTCACGAGCCACAAACATGATCCGGGCAAACCTCAAACCGTAATCCATTGTAGCATCTCAATATCTGCAAATGCTGATACAAGGATACCAGAGCCTGGCGAATTTTTATCGTATCTTGTTCTCGTTGGGTAGAGTAGGTCCATATTGATCACGATGGACATCCTCCACGACTTTCAGGATCTGCTTTTGGACGCATACCAAGAACTGCCAGCTGGGCTTTAGAAACAACGACGATGACATGACGATTTCATGGAAAATCAGGGATCCTGACCCGTTCCAGTTCAACATTGGTTTTACAGCACGGCCGCGGCCGCCGCCGCATCCCCTTTGATTGCTGACAAAGCCAGCCATGCGAATCGGCGTATGGACGATAGACATGTGTGAGCTGGCGTAATGTCACAGCATGATAATTATCGATGATATATTCACGTCTCTAGTGCCTGGAGACGACTCGTCCCCTCAACTGAACTAATTTCCGAGACTTTGGGCAAATCAGTCAAATTGGTCTTTCACAGAAAGTTCGTCCGTTTTCGCGGAAATTTGTGTTACTTTTGCGAAAGTCCGCCACGGACTCCACGGGATTCCTGTCGCCAAATCCTGTGGATCTGTGTATTGGTTTGTGAAGATCCATGACGACAGAAACGGCCATGGAGCCAGTTGAATCCAGTCAGTCTATCGCTGAGCAATTCGATCAGGCCAATCAATGTAATATTTCATGATCATATTTCATATCGCCATGCGATGACGTCCTTGTTGTTTGTTCCAACGTTCAGTTTTCGAGTCAATGCTGAATACGATCCCCGCGTCTGTCTATTTCGCGTCGGCGTCGTCGTCAATTCAGATATCCCAGCCGAAGGTGCTAGACCTTTCGCTGCGATCGCAATTTTTCATTGGCTGATTTTCGTGTCCCAGAACAAATATATCCATAAGAAGGCCGGCACCAAACCCGTTGATCACAAGGTCAAGAAGTCAAATAAGGAGAAGGTAATACTGTTTGTGCAGAATGATCAGCTGTGGCGAAGTTTTTGCTGAAAACGAAATTCAGTTCGAGCAGGAGTCGGTCGCCGAGATTCAAGCGAAATCTGCCGTCCCAACGGAAGACGAACAGCCGAAGCCGTTACGCGATCGGTTACAGAAAACGCTCAATGATTTGAAATCTAAGAGGACGCGCGACGCTTCGAAACCGCAAAAAGTAATTCGAAAGAAAAAAGACAAAAAAGCAAAAAACGTTCGCGACGCCAACAAAAAAACAGTGGTCGTCAAATCCGAGGACGTCTTTCAGTCTAAAGATGTACCAGAGAAATCAATCGAAAGCAAACCGAAACCTTCGGCAATAAAAGCTGCAAAGAAGGATGGCGCCAAGAAAGAGGTCCCTGCTGTGGCAAAGTCTCCTGTCGCAGTGAAGAAAATAATCAAAAAACCCAGTGCTAAGAAGGACAAGCTCTTTCAATCGGTGCCGTCTTATGAAACGGCAGCGGGGCCGAAAGAGGACATCATGTTCGGTAATCTTCAAGTCGATTCTGACGTCAAAGGTCCCCGCCCGAACAAAAAAGGCAGTAAACGCAAGCGATTAGAGACAGCGCTAGAGAACGCCGAGAAATTCGAGAATAAGCTAAAGAAGCTCGACCCGGCCGAGAAGATCAAATTGCAGCAGAAAGAGAGCAGCAAGCTGGCCATGCTGAAAGCGCAAGGAATCAAGGTCAAGAACGATCCCAAGCTGCTGAAAAAATCGCTGAAAGCTCAAGAAAGCAAGAAGCAGCATAGCGCCAAGAAGTGGTCGAGTAGGAAGAGGGTCGAGTCCAAGAAGAAACAAGAGACAGCCAAGGCGGTACGGGCGGCGATTGAGTCATAATAAACTTCATTGCACACCCAGATGATATTTCCTCAGAGATTTGCCGAGTTGTCGCCAATCTGCCATCGCTGTAGCTGAATGTTGCCCAATCCCATTGCTGCAAGTATATTCCACCAAACGGATCGAGCCGAATTTGGGTGGATCAAAAAACATTGGTGTGTTACAAACTTGTCATCGAGAAGGGCGCTCTAGGAAACCTGGTCGAAAAATCTTTGAACATATATGTTGTTTTCCACCGTTGACATCAATTCAGGCAGCCATACGACACTGTCCGATACTCCATACAAGCCCTTGTGTGCACCGAGGAAAAGAAAAATTCTAACTTTTCCAATCGATCAATTGCCAAATTTCCTATCGATAGAGCATTTTTCCGCTTTCCTAGGACAAAAACTCTGAGAGTTACGGGTGGACTTTTACGTAATGATATCCTTGATTTAGTGACAGGAGGGTCTGTAGTATTTGTTTCTTGTCACTAAATCGAAGGAGACCTCTGTACTGTTATTTTTGAGTCCGTGTTTGATGCACAAGGGCAGACCTTCATCAATTGCCAATGGGGCTTCCACGAGTTTGTTGCCGTTGAAAAAAAAAACAGGACCAAGCGACCCTAACATTGGTTTTCATTGAATTGAAGATTTTCAACGTACATTTAAGTGATCAAAACTGTCAGCCATATAGATGATGAGCAAATTGTGTCAAAATGTTTGTTTGACTAGAAACATGATACATATCCAATCTTACTTGAGGATTGTGTTGCGTTTTGAAGCCAAAGCTGGACACATCGAATGACTATTTCAAACGTATTGCTGGAACCAATTTATGTCAGCATTAGTGAAACGATGGAGAGGTAATATCGAGAACATACACGGTCCCGAAAACGATGTTCTCCAATGATTTCCTTGGTCTGACACTCTAAAGTCGATTGAGGTAACATGTCATACAGTTGTGGGTGTGACCGAGTGGGTAACGTGGGTTGGCATGTTGTAACAGTCTCGACTGGCCCTGCGTCCTGTATGCTGTAACCCCTTTTGAGCAACATTTCGGACACGATTTCAATCGCTTTTTGCAATGAAGATCACAGACTTCGACAAATACGCGATCGCGGACCTCCTGAAAGGATGGTCGAAGCATCCAGGAACGAGTGCGTCATGACCTTCCTAACACCATTCGTCTGCTGAAGGTTTGTTAACCCTGTCAGGTTTCACAATATACGGCGTCAAGTCATCACATGACCTGGTGACAACAGAAACTCAATCATCGCGCGCTGTATGTTTGAGTTTCTGTGATATTGCTTGAGTGGATATTTTGAACATCATCGTAGGATCGGTCTGAAACTTTGCACAAACTCTGGGCATAATGTCTGCATCACCCTGCTGCGTCCTTCGGTGTTAGCAGTTGTAAAAGTTGCAATTGTTTACCGAGTCCATCCAGCCGAAACACTCTGGGCATAATGTCTGCATAAAGTTGCAAATGAACGGGATAACGGATGAATATCGTTAAAGCCATGTTTTCACATGATGGGTTTTACATGTCCGTCAGGATCGCTGACACAGATTCCGCCGAAATATCCTGGAAGCTGGCGTCTATGGAATCAACAACATGCGAATAACTGTCATGTTCACCCATCAGAATTATCATTGCCTTGAGAGAGTTGCTAACTGTCAGGTGTTTTGATGCAACAGCCTTGACATTATTGACAGCAGCTTCGACTAGTGCTATAGACTCTTTCACTGAGTCTAACCCTTGCTCTATTTGGAACAAGTTCTTGAGTGCGAGATTGCATTCCTGAAGACCTGAAGCAGACAATCGGCTCTTGAGTGCATACCAAGCCTGGTGAGTCGTTCCGGTTTCATCAACAGAATTGAATATATCATCGGTGACGGATAAACAAAGGGCAGCATGAATACGATCGTCTAGTTGTCTCTGGGTAGTCTCTAATTGGGTGGCGATTCCGACGATTCACCGATTAGTGTTTTGCCTCTGAGCGTTATAATAGTCAATTCGGCCTTCTTGGTCCATAGTATATAATTCGATTTGCCATTCAGAGGCGGGAACTTTATATTCTCCGACTCCTTCGTCCCATCCTTGGATATACGCCATTCGACTGTTAATCTTTTGTTTTACAACAATTCATTAATCAACATAAGCAACGATTTTGCGGCAAATCGGCAGCGGTGATTGGAAGTGACATACTGAGGATCGCCGAAGTAAATATTTACCCCACCCTCCGTTCCAACATTTGTTTGTTCCAAAATATGTGGTCTGTATGGCTTCATAATCAAAGACGCATATATGACCACTTTTCTGTGGACCTGTTAGTTTGCCAGAAAAAACATCAACAGAGGAAAACACATTCAGCCTGTGTTTAGTTGTTTGAGTTGTATTGCCAACGGTTGTCTTCACCGTTTACGACCATAGTCCGATTCTCTAGGTCATTCGAATTGCAGAACAACGATATGGGAAGCTGGCCTGCATTTTGCAGGTTTTGTCTTCCCCAAATGAGGGACCAATCATCGGTTGCCGCCTCCGTCTACATTGCACGAGCTAAGAACGAACTGTAATGTGAAAATTTAGATTGAGTTTGGGAGGGTCCAGTGTTTTAAACGATTTAATGATCGCCGAAACCGACTTTCGTCGAGGTTGCCTGGTGCTTCAGTATACTGTTTGCCGGTTGACATACCAAACGGATATCGTATTTTTTATCTGAGCAGAGTTGATCAAATCTTTTCGTTCCTTGAGAGCGCATTATTCTGCTGCATGAAAACTGGAACGTTTTTAGGAGTTCCTATCCATCACAATAGATTTCGTGACAGTCCATATTCTGTGTATTTCATTCAAAGATATAAAGCGTCGTTTTTAAACGAAGAGTACAACAGTGAAAAATATAGCGGTGTTGCTTAAAAAACAATCACTACGTATGAAATATCAACTGTTTTCGTGATCAAAAAATTTCAATTCGATTATGGAAAAATGTCCTTAATCCGATGAAAACATTCCGTATCGGCCAGTTATTTTGGAACGGAGGGAGTATTTTGTTTATGATTTTATGTCGACCGGCGCCCGTTCAATTCTACGAGTTCGAGGCGGTTTGACGGCAGACGAAATCTTCGACGCGGTTACAGCTTCAGCTGAGTATTCGTCGCAAATCTCGGTCACCTCGATCAGCCGATCCCCAATTTCGTTCAACAGTCGCGATAGGTAATCGATGTCCTGTCGGTCTTTATCGAGAATCGACGCATCTGGCTCGATCGCTTTTGGTCTACGTTGTTCGTACGACTGCAAAACGCGGGTATACAAATTGGTGGTCGACATTTGTATTTGAGCCATTCTCGAAGCCTAATCTCAAACGACGTCAAAAGTGATCAAAATGTTTACCAAAGCGTTCTCTTACAATCCCAATCGTTGTCAGATCAATTTTAGCGACTTCTGTCTCAGTTTGCTGGATTCGATTTGACGATTCTTCCAGTTTGGTCATGTATTGTGCCACTTCACTATTCAACACTAATATTTCCTGCACACGTTCGCGTCAATTGATAGAGCCGAGGCCGACTACTCTTCCTACATTGGTCTTTTCCTTGAGAAGCCGTTGTAGCCTGATTTGCGATTCCTCAAGTTGCTGATTGATTCGGGACGCCGATTCACTTAAATCGTTGTTGGCCGTGACCAGTACCCGGTACCGGTTTAACAGCTGTCAAAGCCAAAAAAAAATGTCAAAGAACGTATTTCCATGATCGGGCACAAAACTGACCTCATCGATATTGTGCCAATGGGGTTCAGACCGAACTGTCGCAGCCAGAAAATTTTCATATCGTTTCAGATGACCTAAAGGCACAAGGCAATTAGCAAGAAGGAAACAAAAAAAAACGGTGTCGCCCAAATTACGCAATTGGTAAACCATCGAATTCCGATTATTCCTGATTTCTTCGAGAGTTTCTTTCAATTTTTCAAGTTGGACCTCTTTTGTTTCGCGAATCTTCCGTTGCTCAGCGGTTTTCTTGATTGCTCGCATGCGCTTGTTATCGGTATCCATTATATACGATTCGAACGCCTCGATACTCTTTTTCATGTCGGCTTGCTAATGCAAGTACCATGAGGAAGGGAGATGAACCCAGGTGCGTAATCGTTCGTACTTTTTTTGCAAACCTCTTCTCGCCTTCTTTGACATTTCGCAAACGTTCGGCGCAGCTATCCTTCATGGCGGCTAGTTCATCATCCATCTGTATTTCAGTGAGCTCTACAACAAACAAAAATATTAACGGGTTAACGGACCTCTTTCACTTCTTGCAGCTTTTTGTGAAGAAGCGAAGAGATGGATGAGTTCCTGTATTCGATTTCATGGCCGAGTAGAACCCCAATCTCATTGGGACTAAAGACCCGGCGAATCAAATCCCAGAAGACAGAAAGACGTTATTTTCCATACTCCTGGGTCAAAAATGTGGCCGCGTTGGATAGCGCATTGGCGTCCGGCCGCTTTTCGAGCATTATGGATTCCCCAGACGAACTTCCGATTCTTGCAAAACCACTTTATCGTTGGATCGCGACGAGTACGACCGATCGAACCGACAGTGAATTACGCTATTGCATCGGCTTGATTCAATATCTTGTGCCGTTTTCAGCTGTGTTGCCCTCAAACAGCGCCATAGTTCGCTGACAACCGAGGGCGCAGCATCTAATCGAAATATTCATCGTAATCGTGTTCCACCTGGGTTCTAAAAGGACGAGGCGAAGGGGTGACAGCTGAAAGAGGAACATTTGACTGCGGTCGTCCAAATACTACAGAAGGTCAAAAATTCCAAAATAAGCAAGGGCATTATGAGAACATTACATTGTTGATGTCGAACTCGTTGGAGATATTCATGGTGAAGCTGAGCCATTTCAGTTACGGGAAGTACCTCATGCGACGTCTTCCTGCGCACACGTCGATCGGCATCGCCTTCGACACAGTCCATCTCGCAGGCACTCCATTTTCTCCTAAGGTCTAAATCTCCAGATTAAAACTAGCCGATCGCTATCGACGAAATCACGCGAACTCAGATCCTGTAGCGATGCTATGATATCGCTGTTCGCTTCCGCCGCCAGTTTTATTCTCTTTTTCTGCACGTCTGGCGAAACTGATCGCGGCCTTCTTAGATGCGAATTCATGGCGAAAAGTCGGAATGATTCACCCATGAATCACCCAGGGTGTCGAGCGCAACCTGTGGAGCAACCACACACGAGTACTGTTCATGTTGGCCTCCAAGGTACGGTACAAATTACGGTACAGGCTTGAAACATTATACAGCTTTACCGTTTAATGATAGGGGTAGGGGGAACACGATACGGTACAGGATCTGTACACCGTAACAGTTATTGATACTGTACACTCCAATTATACAAACTGTACCCGTCCCGCATGCCATGTGCGTCAGTCCGTCTGTACGTGCATCATAGGTCTCGACCAAACGCAAATGGCATTGCGCGAACGATAAATACTGTAATGTGACAGAATGTCACCTATATTTCGCTACCCGGTGGTGTTTTAATGATTGTTCTGTATGAAGTCCTTCTGGTCGACGAATCCTGGGTTTTGTTGGGGAGAATTTCTGCAGCACTCAAATGCTGACAATAACATCAATCCGATTCGTGTTGGCATTAATAAGGAAAGCTTATGTTTATTTGTTACCGTTCGCCACATAAACAGAGTTGGCGTTGAGATTGATTGGTCTCTCATCAAAAACGGCCCTTCCTCCGTTTGCTAAGGTCATCGTAATGATAGAATCCTGGCATCTTGCCTGGTTCATCCCTTTTAACGTGTACATGCCCACCCGTGGCAGTTGTTGCAGATATTCTCCCCAAAAGACCCCAGGATTCGTCGCCCAAAAGGACTTCATCAGAACAGTCATTCGAAACACCAACGGGTAGTGAAATAAACATAACAGAGGTAGGTGACTTTTGAATGGTCAGGGTCTCAATCTGCATTGCCTGTTTAC
>OUQQ01000685.1:0-10235 GCA_900404475.1 Spongospora subterranea | reverse complement strand
AATTCCATCACTCACGGGGTTTCGAACTCATGCCTAACACTCACCCGGACATGCCTGCCACCAACAGGGACAGACAGTAACCAAGCTGCTAGCCACGGAGCTCACCAACTCCGCAGTTAACTAAGGTCGACTCGGATTTGACGAAGGTCGCGATCCAATCTTCGTCATCATTGAGCGACAACGGGTTTCGTTTGTCAGACACTGATTTATCTGATTGCCGATTACTGAACCGGTGAAGACGGCGTCTCCGCAAACCTTGGATTGACAACTCACTGAGCACAACGCCAATAGCGCATGATTCGTCAGCACAATCAAATCACTATTAGAATCCGAATCCCGAAAAATTGTCAACACTTTAGCGCCAATTCCATAATATTATACACTGTCAGTGGTCTATTGCGCCCCTGCGATTGTTTCAAACACTTTGGGGAAAGCATGAGGTCTTCTGTCGGTGGGCGGTCGTGGTGGATGGCCCTGGTCATTAACGGTCTTTCTGCTATCAAAACCACCACAATCGAACCAGAATACCTGTCCCTGAACGGCCACAAATGGCCAAATCAATGTTGGCGCCAATGTCGATCTGGTCGTCGTGAACGCCAATGGATCTCCACCACTAATTCTCAAACCCTGATCCCGACACATCCTGTTGTGAATATTATCTGTCCGGACCATCACGACCTTCGTCGCATCACCCAGAATATCCAACCAACGCTGCACAAACTTCTATATTCCCTCGCGATACCATCGTTGTCGTTGCGTTTTTTCTTGTAAATCTGGTTGTTTTCGAGGTCGGTTCGTGCTGTGGGTTTCTGCGTTCTTCAACGCTGCCCATTTGCCTCTCCCGAAATGTTCAACAACAATCGCATCGTCTTGCAACGGCGGTGTTTGCTGACGGTGACATTTGGCCAAGTTCCAGTTCCTGGTGGACTCCGACAATTCGCGAGTAATGTCGTCGGTGAACGAGGTCTTAACGGGACTTGATCACGTAATTCAGTGTGGGTATCGGAGAACTGCTGCTGGACAATGGCGCCATGTCAACGCCGCCGACATCAAAGGACGGCCCGCCCTCATGTTCGCTGCGAAATCGGGGGAAAAGTATTTTCAACACCGCTTTTGTTGATCACGAGAGTCTCAATCTCTCTCTCTTTCTCTCTCCTAAACTGTACCTGTGAGAATGTTGAACAATCGTGGGATATTTCCCTGAAAGAGCAATTTTATTTTACCAGATCCGATTAGGACCAGATTCCGTACATTACCGGTAAACGCCAATTGCGCTAATTCTCGGTTTTTCAATGTGTTCAGAGATGAGTTTTTGATATATCGTCACCCTAAAACACCCTTTTCATGATCGTTTATTAATTATGTTGTTGTTGTTATTCTTGGGCGTTTTCGTTCTAATTTCATCGATTATATCGGTTGTACCTTGAACCTATATTGGCCGCAATCACCTCACACTGGACAGTGTCTCGATCTCGTCGCGACGCCATTCTCGTAGACCACGGCTAAATTTCTCAGATTTAGCTGAATAGGAGTGGATGAATTTAATCGCAGGTGGATCGCGGCGACAAGGCGTAGGATCTCTCCTGTCGATACCGAATCATTGACCAACACACATAGAACAAGATGACCACTCTCTGCCACATTGCCCGGTATTTCACACCCGATCTGGTTCGGAGTCCTGTACAGCTACCAGACCATTATCCCGGTCAGCTATCGAGGAATTGATCAGGTCTCCAGCACCTCTCATTCCGGCCAAAAAGTAAAACCCAGTTTGGTCGCGATCAAGTTCCCGCGAATCAGGGGTCACTCTTGAAAAATATATTTTTCTTGACAACCGGTTCACTCAATTTATACAGATTGAAGAAAGATGGCACGAACGTGATGAGTATATTGGGAGGATGAACTGAGAAGAAGCTATCAACAGTCCAGATCCAGTCGCAGGTTAACCGCTGGATTGTCAAGGAACTCGTCGGGGTAATCGCTGCATTGAATGGAAATTCAACAAAAGGAACTGGATTGGGAATCGGCCATCTATTTCCTGGCAACGACCACCGCAACGACGAAAGGTCCTGAACGTGATTCTGATTTTACGGCACGTTTTCCGGTCTGAATCACGACCCGCCATTGAATCGTGATCGTAAGAAATTGTTTTGTCATCTGTTTTAGACGTTAAAGAACCTAATATATTTTACCAAATAGAATACCCTTTTATATTAAAGAGGGTAATGTACTTGGAGGTGTTAGTGATGTTATTAACAGATAATCATCGATGACCATTGAGACGGTTTACCAGGACAGAAACTATTCAGTAGTCGCAGCCCCGTTATCGTTCTGAAAATTGATTTGTTTGTTTAATGTCGCCTTTGATCATTGCCAATCACAGCCGTCGCCAGACTATGCTGAGGTTTTTTGCTGCACCCTCGAAGGATGTCCCGGTATTGTGGCGCTACTCCAGAACGGGAATTCAGTTTTAACCAAAAACCTTGTAACTGTCGTCGACGATGATCAAATGACCAGCGTATTGATTGAACAGCCGCTTGATCAACGCGCGATGGGTGTCCTTGAACGCTGTTAGAACGGTATTGCAAGTTCTGGAATTCGGAGCGTGATTTCAGCGACAATGGGTCAGATCATAGCTGAGGAAAGGTTGGGTGATCAAATCGCACTGAATGGAGATGACTGAGTTTCGAAAATAGTGTCGTGGTCGGCGATGTCGTGTTATTGGAATCATACCTTGACCGTTGACCTTCAGGTGAAATATGGCAACAGACTCCCTCGACCGATATCGTCTAATTTAGGAACACTTTTATTGTGATTGTTGGCTGGATATATAACATCTCACAATCCGTATTTTATATCCCATTTGATTATTCCGAAATCGGTTCTATCCCATGTCGACAAGTCGATTTATCGTGGAGCGTTTTCCCTTTTACTCAGTAATTGGGTTTGTGTCAAACATTTTACGCTTATCCTGGTACACGATCTCCAACCCGAAGACGAGTCGGTTGTTCTCTATTGGGGTGGAATCAATTGTCATCTTTTGGACTGCCACCATATCTGATGGTAGCCGACTCCAACCATTCATTAACAACAAAATCAATCGAGCATGAGTTGCCTACCTAGGTAGTCAATAGCGGAGGAAGATGTTGAATACACATATGTATCTCGGCCAATGTTGACCAGAATCCCATAAAAGAGAATATCATATGACCCTTTGTGAAACTACCGTTAAGCCCATCATGTTTATTTGACATGATCTACCTTGTTTGTTGAGTTATTGGAGGGTCAACCGTTATCTAACCATGGGGTGACCAAGAATTATATTGACAGACATCAGATTTCTTTCTGCCTGTTCCAGGACAGCAATTGCGACTGAACCTGGTGTAGCGTACTGATTCTCCCCATCTCCGAATAAATTCCTCAACACTTCCAGCGCAATGACGATGTAAACAATTGTTGATAGGACGAAAGCATTCTCTGACCAAATTGGTTAAAGCCGGGTGAGGCGATCTCTGTGATGTTGTCTTCGCAATCATGAACTGATCATACACTTCGAGAATTTCGGAAAGCGCTGGGAGAAGGTCTCGGGTTGATTTATGGGGAAATTCAAGTCTTGCAGGAATGTCAAATGGTGGGTTGTCTGATCCGCAAAGATGGGACTTCAATCCCTGACATTTCCGATTTCTAAATTCCCCATGTGTGAATTGAGAGCCCCATTTTCGAATCCACTCATTTACATTTCGGCCACAGTGATGAACAAAGCACCCCCAGATGGGTTTTGGAGTGCGGAAATAATATGATCGGAGCTTACGATCAACGGGGCCACATGATTGGTATTTCTCGTAGAATTCGCAGCACAATTTGAGTTTCTCTTCTGCGGTTTTTGACGTTGAAATAGCAACAACAAAAGCATTGAGGTCCAATAAACCGGAGTATTTGTCTCTGAAAGCACACACGTTCATTAGTGTTTTCAAGAAAAAACGAATGAATACCTGTTGTCAGGGATTCTGACGATTTTCTTTTTCTGGGAAACGCAGATGTTCTGATTTGATCCACGACCAGGGCAGCATCTCGATCCAAAATGACGGTGGTTGAAACGCATTCCCCAATGTGTCTGGAACAGGTCCATGTCTTTGCCACAGCATTTCACAAGACATTGAAGTACGGGGATACAGGTTCGCTTGAGACAATCAATCACATTAGGACGAATACTGCAGAGCGATCTTCTGCAAGAGACCAGTTTCAAAACAAAATTCGAAATTAGGATCAGTTTTTGCAGGGTGCTGGTTGCCTTGGCAAGTTTCCTACTATCAAAAAAATCGATGTTGTTTTGTCCGACCTCAACCTTATCCCTCCCTGATTTTCCGACGAACAGTAGTTCTATTATGTGTTCCGGTATGGCGACACTGTCGTGAAACTCGGCCTGCTCAGGATTCGTCCCCTTTCCCTAACAGACGAGACCGTTTGTGATCATCAAATCCCAAACAGAGCGGGGAACTAGAGTTCTGACCAAAAACACACAGAGGCTATCATAGTCTTTGACTTCATCCAGGTTCCAGTTTAGGTGCCGACAGAGCATTCTCAATCCCGCCAAGTACTTGGCATTACGAAACAGAACCATTTTGTGAGTGCGCTTCGGTAATCCATCCTAGTACGCCATAAGCAGATAATGGTAATCACGATTATCGACAATCTCTTACTGGCACGAAATTCTCACGAACGTCAACAGGTTGGGGTTTCGAAATAATCGTATGCTCATTGCGGTAATCGAAAGTGTTGCCCTCTTCGCTTTCAATTGACTGTTGACCATCAATACTGATACGGGATTCATCACGGTTTGAACTCGTGTTCGGGTTCCAATCCTAAGAAGAACTTAGCAAACCCAAACACTATTTAAACATGGACTGAACGGCTAAGTTTCTGGAAGAACTGTCACCAAACTGGTGGGCGTTTCTGTTATCGGGCACGAGATTCTCGAGAAAATTTTTTGATGGCAAGATTTCCGAATCAATAGGAGGTCGATTTAGATCGATCAGGCAATGGAGGTTCTCGCGCTCTTGGCGTAACTGTTGAGAATCGATACTGATATGGGACGCGTCAATTTTCGAACCCGGGCCCAAGTGCCGTTCCTATAAACGCACTTAACTAGCCGAATCCCTATTTGAATATGAACTGAACCACGACATTCATTGAAGAACTTTCACCAAACATGTCGACCCCATTGATGGTGGAAAAATAAAACGCCAACAAGGAATTGCCTGGCAGCAAATTTGACTCAAATTTCGAATATTCGAATCCTGGATTGTGTAAACCTTGGGTCTTGTCATGGTGCATTGTCCACTCATGCGACTGCGACTTGGTATCCTGCAAGGACCTCAGAATTTGGCAATTCTTTTAAGCGGCATTCCGTCATCCATACCGAGAAAGTCGAGGAGGCGATTCTTGAGGCGACATTGGCCTGACCTGAGCCAAGCGGTTCGCTCCAACCATGACCAGGTTGGGTTGTCACAGATCGAATCGGTCTAATCGCCACCAGCAGCAATCCCAACAACTTGAGGACACGCATTGGAGGAATAAGATGGCGCAACAACATGAGCGCGGTTCGCCAAAGGGAGCAAAGATGAGTTCAGAGTCAAAGATGAGGCACGAACAGTTCTATGTGTCATAAACATGGGTTCAGATACCCGGTTATCCTCTCCCATCTATTCAACTTTCCTGCTGTGGTTTAATTCTGCATTTGATAGGTCCGTTGCTCTACTACATGCTGTATATCGTTTTGCTGCTTATCGAACCCACTCTCGTAGGAGAGAGGGACATTCGACCTGCCATGTTTGGTTCAACCCGTTTATGAGAGCAATTAATGACGGGTAGATATCTCGTAACATCTCGTTTCGTTTAAAAACGCCCTTTAATCTTCCTATCCCGTCATCGGAAAGATTTTATGTGGGTGTAGACGATAACACTTCCTTGCTACGATTTCGCTAGTCAATTCAACAATTGACGCTGCTGTCAAGAGCAATGTTGATGTCTGTGTGCCATTGCACATTTAGTCACTCTCAGACACAGCATATATTGTATAAACTACTTCACTAACTTCCTGTTGATTTTTATATCGATTGAACTGGTGTTGGGCCCAGGCACCGACGTCGAGTTACCTGCAATGAATGATTTTGCAGCGATTGACTAATCAAATGAACGGCCGTACAAAGAATGACGGATCAACATCGACCAATGTTGAGGGATTGCCGATTTTTGAGCCAATCTTAGCACCTACTTCAAAATCGACTGATAAGGAGTGTGTACGATCATTCCTTCAACAAAGAGCAACAAATTTACGACGAATTGAATAACGGACTTGGAAAAAACATAAATCATCGATAAAAACCTGCTTGAAACACTTTACGAATACGGAGAACTGAAAGACCAGGACAATAACGGCATCTGTGTGAAAGATCTGACTGATTCTATACTCCTAAAGTACTTCAAGATTGCCGAAGTTGGATGTGTCGTGATCGTAAGAGGTTGGTTTACATAGTGGATTGCCTACCTCCCATCGCTCCACGACAGATGGATAACAAACGCTTCCTTGCACTTGGTATGTCACTTTTCGTCACGAACCAGCGGTTGTCATTTTCTTCGAAGATTGCTACCGTAGATATAATGTTGTCAGCGGAGGCCGTCACCTTCCTTTTCACAAGACGAATAAGAGACGATACTGCGAAAAAAGTGCATTGTTCAAATTTCTGAGGCGGAATCTGGAATCAAACAGATTGTATTGAAAGGATCAACCGAATCGTGATTGTCTCGATATGATTGCGGTACAGATGATGAAACTCCCAAAACAGTTGATCGCGTCAGCGCATTACAATCGTTTTCGCACCAAAGCCAGCGGTGGATCCAGTTATTGAACGTGTTGATATTGATCAAACCATTATGCATATTCAAACCTGAAAGTTATACATTGAAAAGGGCTAACGGTGCCGATCCCACGTCATTGTTCAATGATAAACTGGAGTTCGCTGATCGCACACATCGTAGGTTTGACAGAATCCAGCAGTTTTCTCATGAACCAACGAGGCAATTGACGATAATGGGTCTCGATTTCAATTTTATGTTATGTTTTGGGAGGGCATAGAATTCTTGGGAATTACAGGATATCGGGAGCACAAATTTGGGTGAGGGAACATCTGACGGCATATTAACCAAGCAACGCAATCAGCATTGGCCTGACCATTATTTCATTCGTCGTGAGTCTCCACACATCTCTGATTATCGGGATTCAATAAGAGACAATGCTTCATTGTTGAAATTTCGGGAATCAAGATCTACCGCATTAGGGAATTTCAGTGTCGTTTTGGAGGAATCTTTTGAATTTGTTGTTAATAAAAAATCCTTTTGACATTAAGGTGGATGTCGTTCCTGAAAAGGTGGTTATTTCATGTAGTGTTCGCTTTATCCAGGGGGAGCATGAGCTAGTCAGTTGATACCTATTGATACAATGGGATGCTCTGATGTGCAGACAATCCAACATCCCATTTCAGAATTTCTGCCCATCGATTTCGGGTTTGGCCAACAGATGTCGAAATCTCTAATGCGCACAGGGAAACACCAGATTTCCTCAGTTGCAATCTATACTTATTGTAAACTTATGTCTCCTCGTATTGACCATCTTTTTTCAACATATAGTTGTGTTATATTGTCCATTAGACTTTCATGGCGGCTGTTGACCGTTTATCTTCAATACATTGTTGTCAAGTCCATTTTGTACCATTGGATGTTGACCTGGATTACCACTCCTGTCACCCTCATATACACAATTGTTCACCAGAATAATCGCATCTGCTCGGAACGGGCTGCTAAAGTACAGTGGTTTTTCATAGTTGAGGAATCTGAAGAATCCGCATTCCATCTCTCAGTATCAGTGCACAGCATTGAATTTGGGACAATTTATGATGTTTACTGGCTGGTTGTATTACATGATCAAACGGACAAGATATGTTCATGTATTTGAATGGGTTTGAAAAGTCCCTTTAAAGATTGGCATTGTCATTTTCTCCTCACATCACTGCTTGTGGAAAACATCTCAATCGGATAGTACAAGTACATTCACTATAACAACCAACTCGTGTGACGATGGCGAATGCGCTTTACAAGTACATCTCGACAAAACAGAAGACACAATAACTTCTTATGCTATGTTTGTCATAGTGAACCTGGTGTTAGGTACCATTCGGGCTGCATATTGACGTTGTCGGCTGACACTTCTGGATGGTCACCTACTTTCGTTGTTTTAACTACAGAAATGATGAGTCAACCAGTATCTGGGTTGGTTGTTACTTGTGCCTCGGGGTTCATTTCTTGTACCTCGAGTTTCATTTCTTGTACCTCGAGGTTCATTTCTTTCATTTCATTACGAATCTCAACCAGAAGGGTTTTGATTTCCTTAGACGTTAATGCTGAATCAATAGAGCTTTTTACTTGTAAAACAGTAAAACCTGATACTGTCAGGAAGACTAGAACAGACGATGTTGTAAGAAATCTCATCATGGGACAATGGGTCAAAGTGAATGAACGCAAATTTCCCGGGATGTTTGTAGAATTAATCTCGGACGTCGGCCACTGCATTCCTCCACATCTGCATCATTGTACAATGATTAAAAACCGAAATCGTGTCCGATATGTTGATGATTATACACGTTACAGTGATTGACATTCGTTTGAGTTAATCTGTCGACACAGGACCAGTTGCTGTGCCAAACCACGTTACCTAACTATTCGCTCCGGCCACTGAGTTCCCCCTAATCGCACGTCGTACGCTTTTCTTTGGAGGAGCAATCCCGTGTCATGCTGTCATGCATTGTGGTCATGCATTTTACAGTCATTTTACAGTCACCTGAACTGATTTGACGTGTCAAATAAACCACACTTCTATTGATTCGATATCCTCTAGTCTTTATCCTCCTTCTTCTTCTCCCATCTTACTTTTCTTCTCTTCTTCTTTCCCTCCTGTGGCATTAGTGATCACTACCCTCTTTTGTAAGGGCTTCCTGGCTCCACTTCTTCCTCCGATAATCTCCGTTCTTCGATTTAGTCTGTTATGGAGCTGGCCGGAACGGTCGTTCAGCTTCCGTGCGGTTAACCCCCGACCAAGTCGTAAGTTAATTGACCGAGTGTTATTGGCTACCTTCATTCAGTTTGAAATTCGTGATGTCGGTCACAACGCTGCCGCCAAAAATACTTTTGCGACTTCTGCGTCAGCGTTCTGGACGAAACGGGAATCGCTTCTTACTTTGATCCTGATGCGTTTTTACCTGCTCGACCTAAAACAATGATGAGACACAACCTTCAACCACAATTTGTGTTTGTTATTATTATACCTGTTGATTCAAAATTGGCCAATAATATACTCGATGTCACGAAAGGTCAGATTTTGAACAACAAGTAATAACAAACTCAAACTGTGGTTGAAGCTTATATCTTTTTATTGTTTTAGGTCGAGCAGCTCAATTGACCAATAAAATACTCGATGAGTTGAGAGTTCCACCACGTTTACCCAACCACGTCTCGATAAAATGTATGAGTGTCTGGACTTCTCTATTGTTCCGAATTCAACCAATTTGGTTGCGTTGGTTTTTTTTGAAACTAGGTTGAATTAACCTGGGCCCCTTTTTTAAATGTCAATCCCTTCATTAATGATAAAGCAAGAACCTTGTTGTAGCAACAAGTCATTGTCAACTCAGGATGCGCCTGTATTTCATCAGGCTCAAACGCAATCAAAGGTTGTACTTCACCACGAGAGCGATTAAACGAAGGTTCAACGGTTTATCCACTGTCGCGAGCTGAAGAGAAACTTGCCCACGGTCTGACACCAACAACGGCATCATAAAACCGATCGGGGGAGACCCTCGAGCTGGTCTTTACTATCAGATACCACACGAGCTGTCCACAACCGATTACCTAATGCTCCCTCCGTTTCATAATAACTGATCGATATCGATGGCAGTGTCGCTTTGTTATCCCTATCTGAAACAGATGATTATGATGTGTCAGCCAGCAAACAGCTCAGATTAACACTCATCACTTTATTGATACTCCCTCCGTTCAGAAATGATAGTCCGTTTGCGGATTTTTTTTATTCAGATATGATAGTCCGATACCATATCGGAGAAACAAAAGCTTGAACATCAGCAAGTTGGACCATTTCTTTGTCATTGCAGCCCTAGCCATTCAGTAAT
>OUQQ01000234.1:5921-27346 GCA_900404475.1 Spongospora subterranea | reverse complement strand
ACGCTTGCCGCAATCGCCAAGCATTTCTGTTGGCCAAATATCAATTCGACGGTGAACGATTTCGTTCTGCACTGTTTACACTGCCTTCGCGTGAAAGGTGAAATTGTTCCGCGCCCGTTCGAAAATGTGATTCACACAGAACAACAGAACAAAGTCGTCAACTACGACTATCTGTTTATTAGCAACCAGTCGCCGAAGTGCTGGCATCTTTTCAAGTACATTTTGGTTTTAAAGGACGACTAGAGCAACTTCGTCGAACTCTTACCCTGCACAAACGCCGATCATGTAACCGTCGTTGACGCATTGATGAATTGGTTCAAGCGATCTGGTATTGTGTTCAGTCATGTATCGGATCAAGGAACACATTTCAAAACTCTCGTCATTGAGGAAACTGTGTTCGCGATTACATATTTACCATCATTACGACCGCGTACACGCCAACTTTGCGTCGAATCAAAGCGAAAACGACGGTCAGGACCGGACACACAAATGATACTGGAGAGTCATATATTGAATGATACGCCATGATTGTGAAATACTGAAATACATTGTTAATGACGCGAAAGGGTCACTATTGAGACTTTGTTTCGCTGAGACGGATATTCAATCACACAATGTATTGCGATGTGAAGTAATGATCACGGTTCGCGGTTTTAATCACGGGTTCGTTAGATGACGTACACGCGTCTCATCTCAAGTTCTACGACGACAGCGATCTCGATATCACTACGAAACTGCTGGAAAATGTTGCGTTGACCGGCAATACGTTGTTCCCAAAGCGATCTTGGATCGACGTATCAATTCAGTGACTGGTAGAACTTCTGATTTACTGTCGTGGTTTTGCAATAATCGCCTTCCCGAAAATTTGCTCGGACAATCACTCGGTGAGATGACACTGTGTTCTAAACAGAGTGATGGATGTTATCGAGTGCTTCGAGACGTTTGGTCGAAAATAGAATCGTCGCTCAACGGAACGTCGACAACCCTGTCCAGCCTACCCAATAAAATAACAGACAGTAATTTGTAATTGCTGTAATATTGGACATACTGCACTTTTGATTCATTATATCCCCCACATATCTGCTGATTGACCAACCGACCTGTCACTAACCATTTTTTTTTGTCAACGGTCTCGACTCTATCATTGCAACTTCTTAAACGAATTCTTTTCGATCAAATGTTTGATGGAGTCAACGTCCAGCAATGGCATCGCGAGAAAATAGGTCCCTCAAGCTTGGCGCTATCCAAACCTACATCATAACGAGCTTAGCGCTCAAACGGAGTTTGCCACCAGTGAGCGCTTGCAGTTGTTGTCACTAAAACTGGTCGATTCGCTGGTTTGAGAAGTTGGAGCTTCCTTTGATTTTCTTTTAGTAAAGGACATATCAGTTGAGTATTCTTAGGAGTTTTCATTGATTTCCCTCTGGTAAACGGCCTAGCAATCAGATGCGTATCCTCAGATTCTGACAGCGAACCTCATACTTACGATGAAGGAATAGAAGTGAGTTTTCGACGTGAACCAATTTTATAAGTCTTTAACCAGAGGCACGCCTTCCACCTCTCGTGATGTTTTAGAGCATCGCCACAACTGTAGTCAAATCCAGCCAAATCAAAGCTCTAGTATATCATGGTTGCTATCGAAACAATCACGTTTGGAACCAGCGCTCAAGTTTAAGCGAGAACTGTTGTAATGAGGGATCGTGTGATTTAATCATTCTACGTAAACCCCGCGACATTAAGCTGAACGACAACCTCGAATAACTTCTTACGTGCTGTGTTTACAAACATAAGAGTTGCTGTATTGCAGTATTTGACCGGTGAAAGACAAGCTAACTTGTCAAAGTTAGCCAAGTGAGCATGCAAACTGATCACATGAGTTCAACGCCTCACTGGTGGCCTTCCAACAGAACCATGCGATGCAAAAATCCCAGCAGGCCAAGGCAACAGCCTTCTCGAGATTTGTGGTGATCCAACCAGATGCGCAGCAGAAGTTGTTGCTGGTCCGAACTTTTTTTAAATCAAAATCTACTGGAATCTCGGAAGTTCGCTGTCTTTGCCCAACTGGAACTCGGGAATCACAAGCTCATTTGAAAGCCTCCAGCGAGGAGAAGCAAAAGCAGCGCTTGCGCCTTTGGGCAAATTCTAAATGACTCATATCACGCATTGAGCGGCTTGATGGTTCGACCTCAAATCAGTGTCGTCATCGTCCAATACACTGATTGCATATATATATATAAGCAGCCCACGTTGGATTGTGCTTCCAAGGGGCTTTCTAAAACGTTCTCAACACAACGACATCCACCACAGTTGTAAACATATTCCCAAACACTCTTTTGAAGAATGAGGAATAATCAACGAGGATCGTGGAACGAATTCGTCGTTGAATAACGTTAATCTGACAATGTCAACAACCCGTCCAGTGTGCGTCACAGATCAGGGCCCATGTATCGTTGCACTGTTGATGATCCTCAATCAGTCGCGTGTACCAGTTCGGTCATTTTCGACTCGCAAGTTGAGTCGAACATGACGATATTCCGAAAAATCAGACAGCGTGTTGCCTGTGTAACATGAACGGGAGTCAAGCATCGACTGGGCGTATGGACATACTGACTAGGGACGATGTCGGTCATGCATACTGTACGCCATTACTCCACAAAGTCCCAATTGTAACATTTCCGCGTACATGGCGATAATCATTCATGACTGTCATTCGTTGATTTTCATTTTGACAACGTTTTGAAATATGTTTGTTTGTATGCCCGAGGCGATAGGAAATTTCGTAAGTTGAAAGAGAAATACTTGAAAGGTTTGCAAAGCACATCAAATGGTGGTCACAGAGGTCTGTTGCAGATGAAACGGGTCAGGGTTAGAAAGACTGGGAACAATCAACAGTTTGCAGATGATTGTAAAATCTGGAATAACCTGTTGTGATTACTTTTCTGGGCATAAATCTGTCTCAAAAGATGGCCGGATCAATATGGAGTCTTGACTATAGTGTTGATGGAACTATTGGTTTGCAATTGACCAGAATATGAGAGAGTATAAGCAACAATGTATAAGACATTGATTATTTTCTGTAGCGTCCGTGTACAGCATCAGTTCGTTTGAAACTCGACAACGGGAATAGAAACAAACCGGTTAACACGGGACCAGCTTGGTCACTTAAATATGGCATTTATAAATAAGGAGAGTATCCCGAAATCGGTTGTCGCTCAATACGAATACCTTATAAAAATTAGACCAGATTCCGACTATGCAGCTGAGACTTAGAGAAAAGACCAGTGCCATATCAGCAATCATCAGATTCATTATATCATGGCGATATGACAATTTTGAGTTGATCGGGTAAGATCTCCTTCATACAAGGAGACACCGGAAAAAGTTGTGAAAAAGCGATGCTCACGAAGCGTGTATTTCGATAATAGCTATTGGTGACGGAGTTCGAATTCCACGATAAAGTTGGCGAGACGCTGAACGCTGTCCAGAGACACTGCGTTGTATAATGCAGCTCGTAGACCTCCAACAGATCGGTGTCCCGCTAACCCGATAATACTTTGTTCTTCGGCCTCGGTTAAAAACTTCTTCAAAAGAAGATTATCCGGATCTTGAATCAGTTTGAAAACTGCTGTTGAACGACTTCGAGTGCCGGGTTTGATTGAACAGCTGAAAATTGATTATTAAATGATTAAAAGAAAAACAAATTAACCTAACCTGAACATACGCGAGTTATCAATTGTTCGGTACAGCAATTCGGCCTTGTCATTATTCAACTTTTCCATAGCCTGTAGGCCGCCTTGGGATCGAATCCATTGCATCATTAAGCCCACTATGTATATGCTATTACACTGCGAAGTTAAATTCACAGCAATAGCGAACATCAAGTACCAAAACCTTATTGATGGAGGAGTATTGTAAAGAGATTTGGAGGATTTGAAGGTTCGATAGTCCAGCATCAAAGGAGTTATGGGGAGCGCCCGTCCGATAACATCGTTCTGGATATACTGAATCAAAACCGATCCGACAAAAGGCATTAGCTGGCATTACCCGAACAATGACTATGCAAACCCCAGGAGGGCCCATATTTTTCTGAGCTCCAGCAAAAATAACCGCAAATTTTGAGAATTCTTCTGGCGGTATTGTTCGGGACATCAGCGTTGAAGAATAATCACCAACAAGAGGAACGTTGGGCGGGCATGATGGCGGTGCGTGAAATTCGGTCCCTGGAAGAAACATTACAAGTGCAATTGTTTTCTCACACAGGCGGACTGACCATCAACCGTTTCGTTTGCACAAAAATATAGATAAGCAGCGTTCGGGGTAGTTTCGAGACCGACTCGTGGAATTTCAGTATATCCGGAGCTTCGACCATTAAATATGACATTAACATTGCAATATTTGGCCGCCTCAACTGATGCTTTTTGGGACCAGGATCCAGTAACAATATAATCGGCTACGTCGTCTATAAGACGAAAAAGGGCACCATCAACGTTGTGAAATTTGATGGCGGCGACCAAGAACTACCCTGAGAACGTAACAAATTCATTGGAACAGCTGAAAACTGAGCCGACCCTCCAGCGGCCATGAACAACACAGAATGTGTTGGAGGTCTGCCTTATATGAATGATGACATTGCAGAGCTGAATACAAAATCGCACCAACATTTGAAGTAAAGAAGCAATATCATCACTAGTGTTTTTGTGAATTTCTGAATGCGTCAAGAGTAAGAAAACAAAATTGCGCCAGAACAGCCATCAACCCACCTTCGTAAAGCGACGTCCTGTGCCCGAGCTCTGCTATGGAAATGCCCTTGCCGTCGGTGACGTCGATCATGGCCTTGGCGGCAGTCTGCAAAACCGACGCTGGCAATTGAGCCGGCCCAGCAGTAAAGTTATCTCGGCAATGATGATGGGCCAGTTTTCCCTCCATCCCTGGCAATTGGGACTGATAAAAGTGGCCTACACTACCGTGCCACAGCCACAGTGCCAACGTTTCTCAGTTCTCTGTCAGCCGGAGCGACAAAAAGGGCTGCACCATGTCCTACCATGTCAGTGGGTGATGTCCTGAATGTGCAGGTTCATGACGAAACGGATATGGAAAATATACAAGTTCTCGTAAGCTGTTCTCTCATATTGAGGCTGATGACTTGACACACGACAGTACCTTATTTCGTGATTGCTTGGCACCGTCTAGTCGGCGTGATAATGCTGAGTGTCATCCAATCAGAGGTTCACTGGTTTCTACTATTCGCTCACAGGTTTCTCGTATCAGATGCCACCTGACTGAATATCGAAACGCGCTTTACTCTGCTCCTCTCTCCATCCGCATTGCCTCTCTTTGAAATATCTCACAAGACAAGAGTGGTCGGAATAACTTAACTGCGTCGCATCGTCCTCCTGGACGACGCTTTTTTTTTTCTTCGATCGAGGCGCTTTGTAGGCGCGTTCCGGCCTTCGGTTCATGATGCATGCCAAAAACTTGCCCGTGTTGGCGGTGACGCCATTCACCAGAGGCGACGGGCTACCATTATTGATTACAATGTGTAATAACCGCTTTAGACAGCAACAAGACGCCATTGACGTCGCCATGCCAAGCACGGTTATGGAAAGTTTGCCAACATTGGGCAGGATGAAATGAGCCCATACGGGCTCGGTACTTATAATAGATGTGGGCAGCGAGTGCCGATCCGCTGCAACAATCTCTGTTTTAAAGTCCTAAGTTCGGTCGCGATGTTCTCGGATTCAGTTTTCGAAAAATCACCCTCTCGCATAGCGGTACGAAAAAGTCACCAATCAAGGAAATACAGCACAGATTGCTCGGCCGTTAGAAAGCCAACAGATCCAGAGAAATATAAACCTGTCTAATTTACCGTCAACTTTCGCTAAGTCTACTCTTCAAGAGCAGACAAATCCACGCAAAGATCGATATCGACAGATTCATAACTTAATCATAGCATCTTCATTAAAGGATAAACAACGTGTTAGTTCAATGTGGCATCGATTGTAGTGACGAGGTAAAAAGCTTCTTAAAATCGGCGATGGTAAGGCGCACTTGGGCCGGAACTTTAAATTCCCCTGCAACGCAAAACAGGGAATGACAACATGATTTTTTGATTATAGAAAAACGGTTACCTTCACCGAGTACCGCTTGGGCCAGTTTCCTCTTACTTTCTTGCAGCTCGATAATTCGTTGTTCAATAGAATTCGCGATGGTGATTCTAGTAATGTAAACATGTCTTTTTTGGCCAAGACGATGAACCCTGTCGAATGCCTGATCTTCAACGGCCGGATTCCACCTAATCATCAAATCAGTACAGGAAGATGCACAGATATCCAAAACTACGCCATTACCAGACGTCGAGAAGGATAACTCGCCGGGCGCACACAAGATTTAAACCCAATGATGCGCATTTCAACGACGCAAGAAGTACCGTACATGATGTATCTTCTCGAAACTTTTTCAAAACAATAGTCTTTTGAGCCCGATTTAATGTTCCATCATAACTGAGAAAATTGGTAAGGAATCGAAAAAATAGTCATCCAACGATGGTCAAGCACACCGAAGAATTTTGAACTTATGCTCCAACAGATGAGGTGTGATTAGGTCGAGAAATGATGTAAACTGGCTGAATACTATCGTCTTGTCGCTAGGATCTTCATCCCTTGTTTCCGATAATAGCTTTATCAGCCTGTCATGAAAATATGAACACTGAAAAAACCGCTACACGATGATGATATACTTGTTCATTTTTGTGCTACACACGATGTTTGATGCTTTCGTAGTTAACTCATGTAGCTCTAATACATCATTCATCTCGCTCGACCGGTTTAACAAATTCGCTACAACCAACAGTGGCACCAATAGCACTTCCTCTTGTTCAGCACGGCAAAAGGGACAGGAGTGGCTTGTCTACATCAACTCAAGGTACGAATCAAGCAGAGCGAAAACGTTTACCTCTATCGCATGTTTAAAACAGTCGTCACATGATACTTGACCGCAGCAACTCGCAACAACAGGTGACGGGAGTGCTGCGTCAAGGCAGATGCCACATTCTTGCGACGCCAACTGACCGTCCTCAATCAAAGAAACCCTTTTCAACGCAACCTTAGGCAGAATCTCATCAGTGAAGCCTAGAGAGTCGTGACAAACACGTACTTGGGAGAGCTTGGGCGATTCTTGTGATGACGTTGTGAGCTTGAGAGCCGACGTTTCACTGGCTGGCAGCAGGTGCGGATGGCAACAGCACTGTCGTAACCTTAATAACATCACAAGTAGGGTGCACTGGTTTTGGATAATAGTATTTTCCTGAAAAACTAAGATTAGCCACATGACAAACAATCCAAAAGTCAAATCACCTTTAACATTTTGTTGAATTTTACTATGGACTGGGCTTCCACCGCAGCGTATATTTCCAACTCCTCCGGACTGAATTCTTCGATGAGTGTCGATACCGTCTTTTCCGGCAAATTTTTTAGGATCTGATAAGAATTTACAATCTGCCTGGAATGAATCAAAATGCAAAATTACATTAGTTTTCTTACGCCGCAACAGAAGTGACCGTAGCAGGAATGCGACTGCGTTGGCAAGATAAGGTCGCAAATGTACGAGTAATTGTTTCAATACCTGGAGCCCATTTTCGGGCGGCGCCCTTTTCGTTGTTGTTTCGCTGAAAATTCTTGATTTCCTATAGGCAAAAAATAGCTGAATGAATAAAACTAATAAGAATTTGGAGTGCTAACCCTCTCGATTTTGTTGAAGTACTTCGGCAAACACCAAGGTTTAATATTTAAAAACCTGAATAAAGAGCCAAGATCCTTCATCGAATCTATGAAGCGCATGTTAAAGAATTAGAAACACAATCAGAGGCAAATCTGTACTCTGCACAGGTGTTCCGGTCAGACATAAGCGATACATTGCTTTTAATTCGTAAATTGACTTCGCACAAATTGTCAGGTGGTTCTTGATAACGTGCGCCTAACGCTCAATGACAGAATAAATAACAATTCCCATTAGCAATTATCATTTTAGTACCTCGTCGAGAATAACACGAAACCAGAACGTATTTAAGAGCAACGATTTTTTGGCATATCTAGATTCGGATTGAATAACAGGATATGTGGTGATGACCTACACAGCAAAATGAGCACACGAAGAAAGAGAAGGTAGATTCCAGCGGTATAAATACACAATCAAAACGATCAACAGTAAGCTTGAGATCTTCGTTGCGATTAGGTCCATGGAATATTTTGCTCCGCAAACGAGGGCCTATAATCAGTGTCAGATCGAATAATTGAACGCAGATACGCAAGAGTTACAGAAATTGTCGAGTTCTTCTTTCCATTGGTCTGCGAGTGCCACAGGGCATATAATCAAGGTTGTTTTAACGCAATGCTGAAATGACAATGAGAATCTGATGGGGCAGTACATAGGCAACACCATAAAACAGACCTGTAAATCGTCATGTGAAGCAGGCCTGGCACAAATAAGAGCAATGCTTTGCACAGTCTTTCCAAGACCCTGAAAATTGATCAACCCCAGCAATTGGTGTTGCCCGAGAAAGTACCATATCGTCTGCCAAAATCGAACCCCTATATTTGGGATTGATTTCTGATTTTATGAGAAAGTCGAGCCCGGTAGATTGATGCTCGTAAAGATCGACATGAAGCAGCCTGGGAGCAGGGATCGGAACTAAATCCATGGCATTTTCATAAGACGTAAAGGCGTGCTCGATCTAAATTGGGAATCAGACACGAACATCCATGATATTGAACCATTTCAACCGATTCGTCGCAAATTATAACATCGCTATCGTATTCTTCAGACGAATGCGAATCGTCTTGGGAACTACCACAACGACAGAAGTTGGAAACGATCGTGATAAACATTACGCTACCTACCTTGTCTTCATTTTTTTCGCGGCATGCAGCCTAAAATCTATTACGCTGCCATTGTCGTAACCACTGATGGTGCATGAACAATACCTCAGGTGAAACCTATACTATAACAGCTTAGAAGGTCAACAGCGTAGCAACCAATCGATTACGAGTTTAATTTATTGCATAACATGCAATTCCATCCAACAGATGCAGGTTGATCAGGGAGAACTTGCGAAGGCCTGGGCTCTTCGCATATCTCACAGACAGTGGCATCCGCATCGTTCTCACAACTACATAAGCAAGTCCATTGTTCGTTTGGCATGAAATAATGCCGATTGAACGGCTCTGGTGATACAGAACGTATCTCACGACGCTGGCCAGAAGTTCCGCTTCAAAAATATAACAGTAACCCCGATATACCAATATCGAATGGGCTCAGGTCATGACAGGCACTACCAGTACCAGGTGATTGTATCGGATTCCACTCTTCCAGTGACAAACTCGCACCACATTGAGAGCCCACGGAGATATAAGATCGCGGCACTGTACGGGGATATTCAGTACAGGACAGACCAGGATCCGTCAAAGCCGTGTCTCATTAACTAATCGAATATATTTTTTTACAAAGAGTTGTGCTTATAAAATCGGATCTTCTATTGGGATACAATTAGTAACAATTCCGCATGCTTGGATCTTCGTGTCCCTGAAAATAAACCGGGAACCAAGAGGTACATATTCAGCACGCTGTTGAAATCGCAAACGTATTGTGTCGCCGGTTTCGCTGACAGAAGAGACAGAGCATAGCTGGCTAACTGAGCCAACGTGAACGACAAATTGCATTCCAGGCTGAACAGGACTATTGCTTTTCAAGGTTGCCACAAACTCACAACACGTGCGACAGGGAAGGGAAGTGTCTAGGACGGCGATACCGCGACGGACCTGACCAGAACTTCAAACATTGTCGAGCAGACGATTGTCGGTGGAAAACAACCTCATCCTTACTAACATCAGCGAGCACAATGCTTGCCGCTTGACCAGCCCTCGCGGACTGGGTCGCGACCCTTAGGACATGAATCGATTCAATTCGTCCCGACCGAAATGTCTTGTCAGGCATGGGGCCAAAATTTACGATTTGGCCAACAGAAAATATACCTGTTAATACTATGCCGCTTAACACGGTAATTGGACCTCGCAGTACATGAACTTCATTGCAGGTAAATTCAGCAGGTTGATGGCGTAATTCCTAAATTCGATAAACCATCGACACTCATGCAAAGAGATATCACACATTACCTGAAAAGAGCAGCTCTTTCTGAGTTTCATCATAAAGTCTTTCAAGGTTTCCAGACCATAGCCAGAGACAGCACTTGTTACAAATATAGGAATTTGTTCTAAAGCAAGGCAAGATTCGACCACGTGAGAAAGATCTTGCTCATCCTGCACCGTTTTCCTCAATCAAAACTTCGGATACCAGCAAAATGCGCAAATACATTGATAAGAACAATAGGAAGAGGAACAAGAGATGAAATAGTGGCGATCAACTTTTCTAATGAGCTTTGATCAGGAAGAATATCCGCCTTAGTCAATACAAGGTATACCGGAAATCGCAATTGAACACTGTGAAAATTCAACTTTGATTGGAACTTGATATTTGAGGCGCACATTGAAGCCATGTTGTACGTACCTAAGATTTACGGAAGATACGTGTTTCTCAAAAACATCTAAGGCACACACTGAGGAAATTGCAACACAACAGTAGTCAGGAACCTATAGGACCAATATCTGTAAGCAACAAAGGTGCACACAAAACGAAACCACATGAAAGGCAAAAGACAATGTATATTGAGAATGGAGGTAAAAACACATCGACATAAAAAGTACCTGAGACGCTAATCCGGCCAATGTTATTTTGGCATAACGAGAGTTTAGCCCAGCAAGATCCACGAGCGTTACTAATCGAGCACTATCATTAACAACCGATTGCATTGTTCGAGATAAACAAGAATGATTGCAAATGTTGCCATTCTGCGAAAATCCGATAACTTGCCGAGCAAGACATGAAGTGCGACCATTGACCAGCCTGTTGAATCTATCATCAGAAACGAAAGTGCTGAAACATCAACGATTGACGGGGATACTCATGCTGGTGTCTGAACACATTGGTTCGAGCAGACCCGTTCCCATTATCTAAGGATCCGCTGGAAATTACGCCAACTAAAGAGCTTTTACCACTTCCTATTGGACATAAATAACCATTCGACTCGAAGATTGGAAAAATTACACACCAGACAAGCCGAGAATGCAAACGCGAACGTCATCTCTGATTTGTTCGCGGCTCGTCCGCCGGATAAGTAATTGTGCTGTTTTGCCAGAAATTCCTCGTCGCACATGTACCAGAAAGCAATCGCATGACAAAATTGAAGACAACAAATGGATTGTACAGATAGAGGATTTCAATTCGGAATTATTCAACCCGGTGGGCTCGCCGTTATCTCTAATTCCAATCTGAGTAAAAATCAAATCAGACTAAACGTTTAAACGGAAGTACTTCGTGAAAAGACAACAGATTTGGAATTCGCGTCCTACATACCTCATAAATAGCTTGACCGCATCCTTCAGAAAGACGGTAGTTCATTTGAGTGCACAGATGGTCCAGACGGTCATCCGATACATCAAAGAGCACATATTTAAACTCGATACATCCTCCATCGTCTTCAAGACCTAAGTGTTGCTATGATCGACACAATGTATTAGTCCTGCGTCGTATTCTCAATATAAGCGATGCATTCACTTGCACAGTCTCATCAGTACAGGATAAACTGATGTTTGCAGGGTCAGTGATTAGGATAAGGCCATTCTCTTGTTCTATATGCTGAACACAAAACAGAGTTACACGACAACCTGTATCGCTGCAACCGATTTACTTTGATATTCTGTAAAACTTCTTCTGAACTCGTCCCCCGTTGGTGCTTCCTCCTGGCTTTATTCGAAGATGGGACAACCTGGCCAAAAAACCCCTCCGATTGTTCCTCTTGGTTCATTCTGACACATGTGCGGAAATGATCTATCCCACATAGTGACCATTGACCCCGGTGACCGGTTCACTCCGGTAGGGGCACAACACGGAGCGCAACCTGTGTGTAGGTACACTGAACATCCTGTCTGACGACGATGGAAATACATGATTATTTTTTACAGAATGAACCTCACAAGATTGCCAACAACCGATCTAATTAGGGTATAAACACTGTATAAACTATCCTGGTAGAAGTGCTAACTGCCAAAATTGAAAAACGGTGTTCAAGAAACCTAAACTGATTTGCATCAAAACCTAATCGGTGATGTTGAAAGTATTTGTTTGTGCGAACCACCGCTGCAACCATAGTTTTTTTTGCCAAATCCGATGATGTCCACTTTCATCATCGAATTCTGATATTCCGGTGCCGCGAAAACAGATAGAAGTGGTGAAAGCTTGTGCTCAAAATATATATTGCAATTCTATTGAAGCGATATCGCAACACAACAACCTGGCATAAAACCCCGGCTGGTCATTAATCGTCACGAAGGCTTGATAAATAGAAATCAGATTGGTAATTAATCAGTTGCGAATCATGCCGGACGACCAGACTCGATGTAAATTTGTTTGTTCGACTTTGTGAAAAGTACAAAATGCTCAAAAATATTGGCTACAGCTCCTGAACCCCGCTTGCACTGAAACTCATATCACGATCTTCATTCATCAAGTTGTTATAAAGGATGACAAACTCTTCGCAATCATCTTCATGCCGAAATTTGCCATCACCGAATCGTGACAAGTTCCTAAGTTGGAAATGATGGAAGACGTCAACCAGCGTCGATCTACAGCCAGACGACAAAGCTAGCAATAAAAATCTCCGAGGGTTTGGTTCGCCGATCTTCTCAAAGTAGGCACTTCGGGTTTGAATAAACCGCAAAGCCAACACAATTTCTCGCGGTAAGTTACTGTTGGGAACTTCCATGAGCATGGTATCCAATATGCAATCATAAGCGCCGAGACGATGCATCATGTCCAGACCAAGTTGAGAAAGAGGCTCGTGTAACTCGGAACCAGTTTTACACAACAGACGGGCGAGCTCAATTGTATCAGGGAACATATGGTACCTGATCCAACATTTGAGTAATGACATTCAGGACGGTCGCCTGACTTACTGGGCAAACTGTTGAAGTTGGTGAAAGCGGGAACTGCCAACAAGGACATCGACAATAAGAAAAACAAGCAGATCACAGGGAACAATATGGTGAGTGACCAAGGATTCGAAAAATTCTATACAAATAGCTTCCAAATGCCGAAGACTTGCGATCGGCATGAGCTGACGAAAAACATCGACAATTTCAACTTGGCTTATGAAGCTATGATGGTGTTGTAGATTGCTTGGCTGTGCATGAGGTTTTGATTTTTGAAAACTACTAACCGCCAACGACGTTAACGACCGAGATAATCTGGACGAAAAATTCTCTTGTAATGCAAAGTGCCGTACAACTTTCAAAATATACATTTCGCCGCCATGGCGTCGGCAGAGAAAACTGATTAGCGAATCAGGGTCAGCGTTGCCCCAACTGTCAATGATAAAATCTAAGCACAAGGTGAGCTTTTTCGCATTTCCGTTCTTGGCGAACACCATTTTATCGGGAAGCAGCGCCTTCCACTCGACACCTTCAAGATCAAGTGTGAATTGCATGGGTAGAGGCGAAACAAGGGGACAGCTTCCAGTTGCCTCTTGAACATCAAATAGCAAGGGCAAATGACATTTGTCGTAAGATATCGCAAGAATCACATTGTCAACAACAAACAAGTGAAACGGGCCGGGTGAGAACAGGCCGAACGTGTGAGTTTGGCGTAGACTGCCACGTTCAACAGCGTAAACGTGTAGTTTACCAGCAGCCTCTTCCACTAGAAGCAAAGTCGGACGACCGTAAATTTCAACAAAGCGCACCTGGCGCGAAACTTCTTCAGGAGATGCGTCAAGTATCACGCCGATTGCAAAACTGGAGAGCTTTTTCGGACCTGCATCTTTCATCTCCCAAATGTCAAAACGGTTTTTGACATTTACACAAAGTAGCATCTTGAAAGATGGCTAGAAAACCGATGTTTTCAATACAATCAAGAAAATCAATTGGGGGTAATTACCAAAAACCATTCATCGAATGTATTCCGAGTCTGACTCCGAACCATGTGAAGAGACTTTGTCTTTCTATCAACCTATCACATAGATTCAAAACCAGTTGCAATGAAAGGCTAGGGCAAATTACGTTAAAAAAAGATATAGAAGAAGACGACGATATTAAAAGCTGGGCGTATGATGAATTGAGCCAATGCAGCGCCATGATTCGCTGATTATGGAATATCGACTCGGCAATAACCTCAGAATCTTCATAAATAATTAGATGGTTGGTGGCATACAGTACTGCCCAGAGCTCAGTATCTGATGACCTTTGCGCAAGCGACAAGCCTGTATCAACTAAATGAATCTGCCAAGAAAAAATCAGTTCCGATTGCAGGCAAAAGGATATCATTCACTTTCTGCTCATGCCCCATCAAGGAAAGCATTTTCCCTTGAGCAACTACGATGCCGCCAGACCATTCGTCAGCGGCTATAAAGTGAACCGGGGTGCTGTTGTCGTCGCCATAGCAATCCTGCAGTACTACATGGGATGGGTGAGTGGCAAGCATCTTTTTCGTTGGCGAAGTTATGCTGTCCTGTACGACAACTAAGTGTCACGGCCCCGGACATCTTACCCCAAACACCAAAGCGAGTTACCAGAACTATGCTGCAAAGAAAATTTGTCTGAACCTCAATTCCATGCTTATCAAAGAAACCTACAACTCCGGATTTCGATCTGCATTGTTACAAAGCTGTAAATCGTGAGTTGAAGTGTGCCACAAAACCCCTCAAACCCAAGGGCACGCAGTTATATGATCTACAGTTGTTTTCGGGGCTATACACACTCGACGTCTCTTGGAGCTGTACCGGTGTGTACACCGGCATGCATATTCCTCAAGTTGGCAACATCGGCAGCAGACAGGACGGGCGGGGGATTATTGTGAGACAGTACGGCACAGCGTTACACCGGCGGGATACAGGTAAGGCACATCCCACCAAGTTAAGCAACCGGGTAACATGGATCTGTGCTGGTCACCGGATTGACTGAAGATTGAATGCTTGTTATTCTTCCAGCGGAGAAGGTGAAAACTACACCCCGTATGTGGCGTAAATTGCTTTGTGATCCGTGAAAGCTCCCTGTGAATATGTTCCATTTTCTGTTTTGTAATTTCAATTTACTTTCAGGTTTCGAGGGCAAACTTAAGCAAATAATAATTTTTCCAGGATCAACAAATAGGTTTTGATCAAAGGCGGAGACACAATTTCCATAATCAGAGCAAATCTAAAGATGTTGTATTTTGTGGTTAGTCTTTCACGACTCCCGGTTTGCTTCCTACTCTGTCTCATCCACCCGTAAGCAAGCGCTTACATGCTGGTGCTTATCCCTTTTCGTGGCGCCAGACCTACGCACTTAAGAGCCAGCCCCACTTTCCTCTGTCGACCCAAGTCGACATGGTCGTGATCGATGGGATTGCAGCTGCTTGATCGCTGATAGTCCCAGATTGATTGCCGCCTGCAGCCATTTGCTGGTCCGGGTGTGGTTGTGGCTCAGTGTGGTCACAGAGCTAAAGAGCCAGAGATAGAGAGGTGCATTGCTGGCGGGTGTTGAGACGGTCATATTGGAACGGGTCCCAGACTCATAAGTGTTTTTACCTTGGTAACACGACTATTGTCCGTGTTCAAGTCAACGTCACTCACGACACTCATCCTATCACCTGATCGATTCGAGCTCAGCGTCTCTCGGTCGGCGTCGTGATGGAGATGGGCAAGGCGGCGGCGACCATGCTGGCCACCGATCGGACGGTCTCGCAGCGAAAACGAGTCACCACGCAGGTCAAGAACCGATCACCCCACAATAAGGAGAACGAGCTGGTGGCCAACCCGACACCGGGCCCAGGGAGAACAGGTCTTTACCGCTGGGACACGGGCGATCAGTATGAAGGGGAGTGGCACGGATCTAGGATGCATGGGTATGGCCGATTTCGCTGGGCGAATAATGATTTCTATGAGGGCCAATGGATACATGGTAAGATGACGGGGAAAGGCAAGAAAACCATGGCTAACGGCGATGTTTATGACGGGGAATGGCTTGACGACAAGGCCCACGGGTACGGAGTCAAAATATTTGCAAACGGTGACCGACACGATGGAAATTATGTGATGGACAAACGTGAAGGGTATGGGGTCTACCGTTGGACAAACAATGATGTCTATAAGGGTCAGTGGCGTCAAGGAAAGATGTCAGGACATGGAGTCAAGTACATGGCGAATGGGGATATTTATAAAGGTGAATGGAAAGATGACAAGGCGCACGGCCGTGGTGTCAAAAAGTTTGCCTGTGGGGACCTACATGAAGGCATGTACTCCTGCGATAAACGTGAAGGGTTCGGCACTTATACTTGGAGTAATGGTGACAAATATCAAGGGTTCTGGAAGGAAGGGAGGATGAACGGCAACGGCGTGAAGACAATGGCCAATGGTGATATTTATGACGGCGAATGGCTCAACGATAAAGCGCATGGGAAAGGTGTAAAAACGTTTGCCTGTGGGGATCGGCACATGGGAGAATACCAGGACGATCGGAGGCATGGCTATGGCGTTTATGAGTGGGCGAACGGCGATAAATACGAGGGCTGGTGGGATAAAGCTGACCAATCTGGCGACGGAACCTATTACTATGCCAATGGAGATGTATTTCAAGGCCGTTGGGAATCCGGTAAAAAGCATGGGCCTGGCGTGTTCACCAGCGGTATCGGATCATGTTCATTCCGGGAAGTATGGGAGGCCGGAAGCAGAAAAGAGCGAGTTGCCATTGAATTCAAACCTTCAAGGACGATGCGAACAACAAAAGCTAAAGAAGAGGAAGAAGAAAATGTTATTTTGAGGGCTGAAATAGACCGGTTGAGGGCTCAGTTAGAAGTGGAGCAACTGTCGGATGCAGGAGAATCCTCGTCAAGGATGATGATCGTCTCATCTGGTTCTGTGCCAGGCAGCGGAATTGCGCAATCTGATCGGTGCAACATATGCTTTGAGAGCGTGATCAACACTGTTTTAATCAGGTGTGGGCATATGTGCGCCTGTGTCGAATGTTCTTCACATCTGGAACGCTGCCCGGTAATAGATTATGTGATTTCGCACGTCAGTGACTGGCTAACCTTTTTTTATCAGATTTGCAGGCAAAAGATCGTCGACGTCGTCCGAACATATCGTGTTTGACATCAGGCGTCCCTCAACTTGTTTACGCAGCATCGTATTATTCTGGCAAGGGCTGCTATGTTGTGCTCTATCAACAAGACACTCATACCCTGAGCTTACCCTCAACCTGTTCTGTCCCACAAGGACCTATACTTGTATATTTTAATTGTAAACACCCAACAGTTCAGATTGGTATCGAATTTTATGAGAAATATAGAATAGGATTGTGTAAAAAATGTTGTTCACTTTTCAAAGTACTTTCGCGGTGTCGCCGGGCGCTTCATTTTCACTATTTTTCTGTTCGCTATCGGTCAACCATGATATCGAACCTGGTTCAACAGCTTGGGGATACGGACAGTTATCGGAATGTAAGCTAAATTTGCGTCTGAGTTTCTGGAATGGCGCTTGCGGTGTTTCCGTGCAACCCATATCTGAAAAGACCATATCGCAAAGTGGCGATTGATAGAATATAGCTGTGGATGCGAGAGGCTTTAATCGCCCATCGCTTGTTATCAAACTAAGGCAAGTGAAGTGTCAACATTACAAATCAATACCGGCAAATAATAAATACTATGCTCACCCCGAATTCCACTTTTCAAGCAAGTCTGAGAGCTTTGGGCCTTCCATTTCAAAATTCTGTGGTAAATTTAACCGTTCAATTTCAGGAATAACATCATATAGACACTAGTATCGAATGGGTTAACATTCTCAGGCGATGGAGAGCAGTACTTACTTTTGCTATTGCCTTCTGCACTTCATCAGCAGATTCGTCCCACGGGATAGCCGAAGCTTGCGCTGGTTTTTCGAAGCTTCCCCAATCGTCGACTTCATCCACAGATGTTTTCTCATCTTGTTGTGCAAAGTCACCCCACTCATCATCCTCGTTAGCATTCTCTGGAGTCTCACTTTCGCCAAAATCAAACCAGTTTTCTCCGTCTTTAACAAAGACCTCTTCGGGAGAATTGTCACTTCGGATGTTATCACTGGGGCTTGAAGAACTGTTTACATCAGGGACATCTCCACACGGTGAAGCCGAACCTTGTTGCGCCGTGAACCTGATAAACTCCTCACTCATCGACGATATTGAAAAATCTTCATCAGCTGGCGGAAGTCCGTTGCTGACTTGTAATATGCAACCGTTCTCGTCATCAGATCGGTCGTTTGACAATAAACCACAACTAGGGCTATTGACAGCTTGTGAATCACGAGCCATTATATGTGGGATATCATCATCAATATGTGGTGACGAAAGAATATCGACGCCGCCGTCAATGCCAGTCGAAACAGATTCAGAATCGATAACACTTCTTATCTGATCTTCACTAACTATGTTGTGATCGAAAGGTTCGCCATGATGAGGAACGCCGGTATCAGTAGTTGCATCATCTGGTGACAATTCGAGGATGGTGACCAATGGGTCCGTTTGATCACCTTCACTAGATGTCTGGACGACCTGCTGGTCCATATGAAAGTAGGATCAAGACGTTGGGGCTAAACAACAACCCAAGACCAGCATTAATGTTGTTGGAAAACCCTGCTGGACTCGGGCGGAGCTCAACAGGTAAGTCAAAAATGTGTGGATAAAATAGCGCCATATTGCTATCCGTCAAACACGACCTCACTGTATGCGCCATAATATACCAACTCTAGGACCCAAATTGACAGCACGACATCAACACAAATGATGGAGCCAAAACGAGTTTGACCCCAGCTTTTGATGCATTTCAAGGCTGAGGAATTTATCGTGTTAAAAAAAAGCAAAAAAATGCGATAAAGGAAACAGAAAATTAAGTGCAATAGTAGACAAGATGTGAATGCAGGACGCAATACATATAACCAAATATTGTCGCTCTGATGTAATCTATTGTTGTTAATATATCAGCGGGAAGGGATGTCTGGAAATAGCTATCACCATTGGCGAAATAATGCACATCATATCTGCGGAAACACTCTCCGGCTCGCTTGACGGTCCAGTGCTGAGATGCCAATAAAACAGCTCCTGGTTCAGCATATTTCCAATATATATGGAACAGAATTGAAGAAGGGCTTGGTCTTTGCTCAATATTAATCAACTGTGAATCGCTGCTGTGGTACTGTTCAACGTGGTTGATGTGTGTTCGAGCTTGGTCGATAAGGCATCGGCGAACATGATTCAAAACATTCGACTGGATCTGGGGGAAAAGTTGCGACCTCTCGTAGGACAGAAGATGTGGCGGTAATGAGGCAGTGGAAAGAGGGAACCAAGCGTCCCGGCTGATTTCTTCAGAGGTCCCCGCTTTCTCCGCCGGTTTCATGGCGCAAAACCTGATATGACAATCCAGTCACAGCGCCAGATACAGGCCGCGCCGCCAACAGCTTATGTCATTGTTCGTTGGCTTTCGATTTCGATCGCTGAACGAATCAGTAGATAATTGTTTATACATAATATTACTATTTTATATTAAATGTACAGACCCGTACTTGATTGGCCCACAATTCGTGTTGTATGACCTGCCATTACATCTGAACAGCTCGTTCAACATTAGTCAACAAGGCGACATAACGATCGCCTTACCTGGTTAATGCCGCTCTACACATAGGGCATGATGGGGATGTTGTCAGCGATGGATCTCGATCCGCCCATTCACAAATGCAGTCTTCACACTAGAGTATAGGAGCCGATTCAGACCAAGTACCAGGAATATTGACGACTTACGAATATATGGGAACACGGCAAAGAAACTGCATTGGTCAACGAATCAAAGCATATGGCGCATTGGTGATCATCATCGTCCTTCGCGGCAACAATATATTGACCCCATAATGGTGCAGATTTCCATAAATCTAGAGAGGCCTGACAATATTGACGATGGTTGAGCCAGAGAGCAATGAGCATGGAATGTCCAATGACCTTTATGGAGGATATTGCCGATTCGATCAGGACCAATATCTTAACGTAGAAATAGATTGAGTGGACTATGGGGGCGTGGCGGCCAAACTCGGACGTAGAGATGAGAATATACCATAAGGGGATGGGAACAGCTATACGATGGAGGTTGCTCAGGGATATCAGGAAATCCATTAGGTATATCTGAGGAGCGGATTAGAGAACTGAGGGTGTTGGTGAATGGGCAATACCCGTTTAGTGGTCGATAGACGAGTGTGAAGGAATACGATAGAAAGGCCATGCAGCAAGAACCGGTGGGCAACATCTTTCAGGGGGATTAGGTTGGCAACGCGATTAACAACGGAACCAATACCGATGACGACGATGGTCAACAACATATCAAGCGGAGTGATCTGCACCGCCCAGAGAACCTGGTCCCGATAGGTGTTCACGATTATCGGACGCCAGAGAGCAATATGGGCAAGGGAGAGGGAGGAGGTGAATAGGATCAGGGAATATGTAATGGCAGCCAAGGCAACAGGGATGGTGCTGATACCCTAGACATCAGGAATTACGGGCCGGGCAAGGATTCGTGTCAGATTGTCGCCATGTTGCCTACCTTACTATTGAACAGATCTGTGATACGATGGGTTTGGTAAAGAAGGGCGATATTACCCGCCACGATCATGATCGCTGGGGGGAATCGGATTCAGGTTCGAAAGGAGCATCGGAGTGGTGCGACGTACGATATGCGTATTCACAAACGAACCAGAATGTGAGGATGAGGATGATTGGCCACCAATAGACCTCAGTCGGATCGTGGCTCTGTGATGATGATGATGGCGAGAAGCGAATAGACGATGATTCGCCTTCCACCTGATCATCGTCCTCGTCGGCGATATCGTGACCTATCTCGATGATCACATCAGCCGTTGCCATCAACTGCGATCAATGGATTTATAGGTGAATAAGAAGGCACGCGATCCAGTATAAGATAATTAGATCATGTTGATATAATATATTAATAGAGATCATTTACGATTATTCGCCACCTGAATAATCTTCCAGAACATTAGTCGATGTCGATTTGGACCATGCCGTCGAAATCCATTCCACCTTCTTCCAGAGCTTCGTCATATCTCAAATCTTCTTCCTGTTCCAATGTGTTCACAGCGTTGGTGCTTGATAATCCCACAGGCACAGGCTTCAAAGGTCGCCTTTCATGTTCGAGCTCGATAGTGCTGTGGTCTCTAACTTCACTCGGCTTGGAAGAACGGTCGATGGTTAACAGGTATTGACCGAATATGGTGATGGTGACCCCAGTTAAAAACAAGGCGACTTTAGCTGCGC
>OUQQ01000451.1:0-17214 GCA_900404475.1 Spongospora subterranea | reverse complement strand
ACACTGATAACACTGTGAGTTTTGTAACACTAACGCGCCTCTTTACACTGACAGCACTGTGAGTTTTGTTTACTCTGACAACTTCGGACAAAGCTTTGTAACACGCCTTTTCGATACTGACAACATTTTGTTAGTTCTGGAACGCTTCTCTGATACACAGAAGTCAGTGCATCCATAAGTGGGCAGCCGATGATGGCCAAGATCATATTCACATCTGAATCTCAACATGGGTAAAGCTAAATCTGTCTGTCCATCAAGGAGCTCTCTTGCGCGGACTCACTTTTCGCTTGCAAGATCCCTCGGAATCATATACTACTCTGGTCCCGTCTTCTCTATCATTAACATCACCTCCATTTTCTTCTTCCGCTCCGACTGCTCCATTGTCCCGATCAGGAAGGAGCGGTTTATCTATCGCTCCTTCTTTTTTTTTCAGGAAATTACATCGTCGGAAGCATCAATATATTCTGGTTTCTTTGTTACTGAAGCATTGGATAGCGATTGATGGAGGTGGCAGTTGATCCAATTCTAAGATACTGTCGAGCATCTCCATCGTCGATAGTCGCGGTGACGCCTCCAATGAGAGAATGGAGAGCGGATAATGGTGCCTGCCCTCTGGTCGATGAAATGTTGGCGAAGTTAAATGACCGCGTAGTGTTGCAAGTTGTTGCACTGAAGGGTGCCTCTGTGAAAGTAATTGCCGGATCGAGGCTGCATAAGCTGCTTTCTTATCTGGAGAAATCTCGACTTGCAAAGATTGAGAATTAAGTATTAATCCCAAAAAATGTACTGATGTGGACGGGGTAAGAAAACTTTTACCGATATCAATGACGATCCCGGCTTCCTCCATAAACGTGATAATAGACGTGGTAGCGTTTGCTAGATATACTGGATTGGGGTGACGAAAAAGGAAGTCATCGAGATCAACGATGGCTTTCTCTGGCCAAATCTTATTCATGGCGCCACACAATGCCAATGTGATATCCTGAAAACAGGAAGGAGCGGTAGATAAACCGAACGGGAGTACCGTATATTCGTAGAATTTGTTTTCAAACGCAAAATTACAGAATCTTCGGGAATTGGGGTGTAATTTGACGGTCCAATAACCGCAGCTTCGAAGCGTATTCCCCCCGAGCAGTAGTGGCTAATATCTGCTTAACTTTAGGAAAGTTTACTGGACGATTGGCCATGAAAGGATTAACGTACATTTAAAATAATGTACCAGTCGTCTCTATGATTTTTCCATGTTTAGACACCTAAAGGAATAGGAAAGATCACGTAATTGAGTTTCGTGTGATGAAATAGCTCGAATGCGTCCTGCTGAAATAAGGGACTGCACGTCTGTACGAAAGACTCGTGTCGAACCGGGTGAGGCTGGACTTCTAACTCGATTCCTACAGATAAATATGGATGAGCGAAAGCTGTAAGAAGAGGAGATGGTGGCGTAATAGCCTGAATAGGTAGGCAGATGCTAGAACGTGTAGATTCAACCGGTAGATGTGAGCGGGAGGGTTTTGGCTCACAAAAGGCCTACCAACTTCTGCTGCAGTGACGATGTCAGATCAGTGATTCTTCAAGAAAAATAGGATTCTGTGGACGTCTACTAGGCGTCACCATGAATGTCAGCTCACTTTGGGAGCCCTTGAGTGACTGCAGAGAAATCTACCGCCGTTGGTCAGGCTCATTCCTGAGAATGGCCAGTGACTTCTTCACCAATCTGGGTTGATAGTCCTCCCCAAATGTGCACAATGCATCATACGTGTTAGTCCTTTTGAGTTTTGCGGCAACTCGACGAATTCCATTATAGTTTGCTATAGATTTTTACATGTTTGTATTTGTACATTCGAATCAATCAGCTCAACGCCAAGTCGCTGTACATCTTGCTCGTGAGAATATCCGGGCTCTATTGGAATATGGGATGATAACCGATCAGGTTGATAATTTCTTGTCTCACCCTGCGTACCAACAATCGTCGAAGATGCGGCACCATTACAAGAACGAACCATTGAGACCTGGCGATGAATTCGGAGCGTATTTTTAGCGACATAGGGTTAGATAATACCTGAGGGAAGGTTGACATTTGAAGACGGCCGAGGTTGGGTGACTAAATCGCATTGAATAGAGATGACGGTTCAGATTCATGAAATAGTGTTGTGGTTGGCGTCCAGGTGAAATGTGGCAACAGACTTCCTCGACCGCTATCGTCAATTAGAACATTCGCTTTTGTTGTGATTGTTGGCTGGATATATAACATCTTACAATCCGTACCCATTATAATTAATACGACAAATCGGTTCTATCCCATGTCGACAAGTCGATTTATCGTGATGCGTTTTCCCATTTTATTCAGTAATTGGGTTTGTGTCAAACATTCTACGCTTATCCAAGTACACGATTTTCATATCTGTTATCCACTCGGTCAGGTCACTGATGTTGACGCACGTGTTCCCGTGGCTAAATAACGAGCTCGTGCCTCTACTATTTTAAAAACTCAACTACTTATGAATAATAAAAATTTACTCCTCATGCATCGATCAATTCGGATCGCGCTTCCGTCTCACCGATCAATTCGGTTCATCTCGCTGATCAGTTCGGCCTAACCTCACTGATCATTTCAGTACAGTAGTAGCATCCCTGCTACAGATAGCATCACTATCGCCTCTTTATCATTCACATACAATAGCTCAATACCGTATTCCGCCTTTAACTGATTATTTCAGTTGTTAAAATTTAGAGAGGAAACTTACATGATCGTACAAATTTGATTTTGTTTTCACTTTATTTCGTTTTGGAAGGTATCTGAGTGTCTGTGTTTTGGAGTTCAGGTGACCTTCATTGCCTTTGATGTCTCTGATTTACTGCCGCAACACAAAATCTTAAACTTGCTAAATCGTTTTCAAAGGTATATTGTGGTAACTAGAAAACCAGTACCAGAATCTTATCCCCGAATTCCGTAGAATGAAGCCAGAATGGATCGTGGAAAACCCGTCGGCGACATTTGTTAACAAAGGGTCGGTTCTGCACAATTATCCTCACAAACCAATGATGAGTCATTGAAATCACTGTCATTGAAATATCCTAATTCACATTGACTCATCTTACAGTGGAAAATCGTCAGGTTCCGACAATAATCAGAAAGAAAACAGTCGCCAATCGACGACCCATCGCAGATCATGACGAAGACATTGGTGTGCTTTGCCTTGGTCATTGGTTTGGCCAGATCGGCATATTTTCCAGCAATCAACGTGACAACACCATCAGTGAGCTCCACTCCACCGGTTTTTAACTCAGGAACCGTCGTCATCAATGCCACCTGTCGCCGCCAATCAATATCGGCAATGACGCCGGCCGATATCGATTCGCTGCGCTCTCACTGGGTCAACGCCACCGCCTCTCCCGCCTTCAAGTCGCTGATATCAGACCCGTTTGTGGTTCGTGGAACCCATGGCTATCTTCCATGGCATCGTCATTACCTTCATCGTCTCGAAGATCTTCTCGGTTGTCCCATTCCCTTTTGGGATTTCAGTGTCGACCCGGTCCCAGCGGCCGTATTGGTTCCTCGTATCGGTGGTCGCGACCCAAATCCATTGTTCATCGCCAGCCGTCGGCCATACTCGCCGTTCCCTAGCGAAACCCTTCGCAGTCTGGAGATCATGGCTTTCGCCCAGCTGGACTACGCTTATCTGTGCATCATGTTGGAGAATCTACAGGAGACGGTGATGTCCGCCCTGGGCGGTTCATGTGCTCAAATGGACAAGGCGTCTGAGGATTTCCTTTATTGGATCACATTGGCCAATATCGATCGGATTTGGTGGCGTTGGTCGTTGAATCATCCGAATCTGACCGTGGAGGCGCGAGATGCCGTTCATGAGTTGAAGGACCTGAATGGGCCTTTCTCAGGGCGACGAATGATCAATGCGACAGAGCGATGGGATCCAAGCGGTGATGCGGCTGATCATCTTCCCAGCTCTATTCGGAAATCTTCTCCGGTGGATGGACACGTTCATGGTGATGATCTTCGCCGTAATCCTGGAGCGCATGTCTCGATTGGTCTCAAAGGATCACACGTTCAGGCTCGTGCAGGTTCCTCAGCTGTGGATGGGGACTCGTTGGAGATATCATATCAAGGACTCCTATTGGGCAATGGAACTAACAACACCAATGATGCAGCTGCTGGTTTAGGGATGACATATTCTGGCAATCACGAATGGCACACAGATGACGTTGAGGCGCCGAATATGTCAAGTGAGACAGGAACCGAACCTGGTGAAGGGTGGGGAGCACATGTTCCTAGGAAAGGCGCCATGATTGGCTGGGATGGGATCAGTGTCCCCAAGACCAAGAACAATCTCGATAGTGTTCGCCAGGTCGGACGGGGAATCCCTGGACCAACAGCCGAGACCAATGCCACCTATGGATCCGGTGAAGCGAAAGGAACAGCACCAGGGGTTAATATCACGACTGGAGTACGCCCAACAGCAAATGGGGATCCGTTCAGCTCGTTCGCCCACAATACCACACTTTGGTCCGATATAAATCCAGGATTGGAGGGCGAGGACCCGACGGCCGTTGCCTCAATCTCCTTCTCTATGGGAGGGACATGGGGTCATCATAATGAATCCACACCCCCATTGGTATTGACCTCGACGTCGACGTTGCCCGCATCCAGGCCGGTGTTATCGTCCACAACACATTCTATCGGTATCCAACAGTTCACCTTCAAAGGGATGGTTCCCGAGCCCCACGACCCAGCTGTTGTTCCACCACCGAACAATTCATCATATGAGAGTGTGGCCGAACTGATCATTGCGCCACGAAGCCACATGATCCTGTCGCTTTGCGATATTCCCTGTACCGTATCGGCATTCCGGGTCGATATCGTGGCCAAAAACACGATCATCGGTCAGATATTCATCGAAGGGCGCGGTGGGGCATCAGTCAACTATCAGCGGGATCGGCCTGTCGATATCAGTGATGGATATCGACAGCTATTGGCGTCGGTCCCGCTGAAACAGGTTCAAAAGTCCCTGTCGTTGATCGTGTTCAATCAGAGAACTAATAAGGTCGTCAAGACTCCTCCTTTTACTGTCAGACTCGACCAATACGTTTTCTAAAGTTCATCATATAAAAAGGCGTTATATTTTCTTTCACGATGGGAGTTGAGTTTTCATAGATAGAATAGATTTGAATAAGATGGGGAGAGAATTTGTAGCTCGCCTCATTTCCTCCTATAACATTGTAGAAATCGAGCTTTTGATAGAATATCCTCAGAAATTTAACTTGATGCTGTCAAGGACCAGGATGGAACGAATAATGTTGAGAGAATTTGTTCTTGTCTATGACACAGTTTGATGATGAGATAGAGGATAATCATCGGGCGGCGTCTAATTCACACACTGGAAGAGTTGGGGCGAATCATCGCTTGGTTGAGTCGCGATACCGGGATGAGGGTGACTATACATGTCATTCAATCCCGCATGTGGTTGATCTCGAATTTCGCCACCTTCTTGACGTCATTCTGAATGAGACGAACCCTTCGTCATAATCCGGCGGATATGGCACAAGTACAGAGCAAACAACAGGAGTTGTCTGTCAGTATGTTTAAATCGCAATTCGAGACAGTGTTGCAGAATAGCGCCCTTGTGGAGTGTCATCCAATGATTCAGCTGGCTCTACGAGTGGCAATTCGCCGTTCGAGATTTGTAAAATAAACTCACCTCAGAACCGAGGAGTGGTATCGAAGGTGGAGGCTAACGAGGAGAACATTGAGCCGGTTGGCAGCAATAGCAACTCAAGACACCCTACCTGTCTTGCAATCGTGACAGGAAATACAAGCGGGTCAGTACCGCCGAGCAGACAGGAACCACTTCAGACAGAACCGTCCTTCTTTCCCCACAGTAATGTTTAGAATTCAACGCAACACCAGGAGGCGAAACATGCATAACCTGCCGGAATGGGTCATCATTGCAAATACTCGATGTGATTTCTGAACAACAAGCAGATGGATATTTCAGTACGACATGCTGTAGCTCTTCATCCCAATGAACCGTGTGCCCAAATCCGATTCATTGGCAATCTTGTTGTTTGCCTTTATTAGACTTGGGCACTAAAAATTCCAATGACACGGGGTTGGACAGACAAGTCTTTTATCAAATTCCAAAGTCGCAGGTCATTATAATGAAAAATCCATTACGCTGTTGTTCTGTGCAAATGTAGAGTATTTTTATTGGATTGACGCTGCTAGCAATTCCAACCAAATCTGCAGACAATACAGGCTTCACACAATAGTGCAGCGCTTGAACGTTCTAGATCAACCACCAGCGGGGCAAAACGAAGTCTGAAATGCGGTCAGTTTTTTATAGCCGCGTTCATCGCGGTATCGCGTCAACTCTTGGCCGATTCTTGTATATGTTTGTCTTTACGAATGGTGAGTAGGCGTTGAGGAACATGTGCTCGTATACCAACGGCATCAAAAGGTCTCTGTGTTTCCGTAGGAACACACGTTCAATCGCTGAGAAGGGGAGATCAGCATGTTCATGGCATTGCTGTCGGTAAACGAGTCATTGTTCTGGCCCAGGCCTATGAGTTCCTGTTCGCGACGTCGTTGCGACTCAAGAGCTGATTCTGCTGGCGTCAAATGACCAGCAGGACAAATTGGGAAACATGATAGGGTGTCAATTGACAGGTTTTATGAACCAAGCAGAACCATCGCTTATTAGGGAGTATCAAGTGCAGTGTGAATGCTCTCAATGTTCCTAGCAGGAATTGGTGCCTCGATAATTCAAGTAAATAGAAACATTCGTGCACCACTTTTCGAAATGTAGAAAACACGCTGACATTAGTGGCCCCCCGACCTTCATATTGTCGGAAATCATCTCTTTTTTTAACATTGGAGTTAGATAATCGTAATATATTATCAATATTTGTGAGTGCCTGTACATAGTCTAGAACTTTTGCGTTTTAATAGTGGTTTAGGATTAGTGGCATGAAGAACCACTCCCAATATTGTCCAATAATCCAAAAGAACCGAGTCTACACATAAATTGGCATACAACCATAGGGAGATTATCAGCCCAGGGCTATTTTAACGACTTGATGGTTGTTCGGGTTTACGTGGCTTATCATTGACTAGTTTATCAAAAGGCAAGTTTGTCAGAAGAAGGGCACTTGCCCCAGATAATCGGTCGCTCCATCCACAGGATCTTCAAAAAGAGCGATTGAGGGAAAGCTTGAAGGTTTTGACTGATTTGATCGGCCCATGAAGTTTAACCTCATCCGAATCATTCTCCAAAATTTATAATGGGACTCGATCATATCTGAGTAAGGCGTGACATCGCTCTACAAGAGTTTCAATCCTAGTATATGATCCATCCTGAGACAAACAGAATGCTCTCCACCCATATGTACATCGTGTTTGCCGACGTTTTTAGACGATATCGATATTGTGGGCCCGGTCATGAACAGGACGAGAAAACACCACTTAGCGTGGAGAGAAGTGTCTCCTTTGAGCGCACAATCGCATAATCATTTGGAGAAGGTTTTCAAGTTTGCAATAGAGGAAGTAATTGAAGTTCAACACAGCAGACTTGATAAGAGGAGGATCTGCAAATGATATTCGCCAGGCACCCTTTGTCACCAAACATCATCTTCTACCCTTAGATGAAACAGAGCCTGGAATCGATTTCGATCGGAGATCCCAGAGTGGGCGAGGGAGTCAACGATGGTACTCTTGACTTCCACTGCATGCGAATTTCATTCTTGGTCCTTGGTGACGTACTGTCGGAGGAAGACCGGCGATGAGAGACCATGATTGTACAGACGTTCGTATTATCGCAGCGGGATCAGGAGAATTCATAACGTCAGCGAAGCCTGTGGCTCATGAAATCGTTGAACAAGCGGATGAAAACGGATTATGCGGCCATTGTCGCAGTGCTACGGAAACACCTTTGATGGAACCCATCGGTTCACGGCTGCCGATCGGTTCAAGGCATGCCGACAACAGCACATTTTTTTGCTATCTTCGAATAAGTATTATTGATAAATAGATGATCAAGAAACCGGTGCACTGGTTGCGTTTGTCTCATCCTAGATTTGCGGGCCTATGTTATCCGTTTTGCTTCGTTTGTTCAAAAAATGGATTAAAGTACCGGTCATGAATATTCCACCCTGGCGTATCCAATCCTCGTAATAGTGAGCCCAGATGTGTTGAGCGTTGACGAACACTCTTCCACAGTTCCATCCGACTGCTTGTGCCTGTCTTGCACAGTTCTATCAGATAGCTTCTTGTGTCTGCGTCGTAATATAGATTAACAGTCGAAGGTGCTCTGGCCATGGCAGACAGGAAACTCGACGCTGAACCCGGAATCGCTGTTCTGGACGAAGGCACCGCCCTCCCGTATAAATTACACTCTGCGTTCCATGTTTGAGGTCTTTCTTGTGAGGCGTGTTATCGCCATGGCGAGATTCAACTGTTAATCTATTAAAACCCAGCCTTCTGCTACCCTATCTGGCATGACCCCTCAACCCATGCCTGTGGTGCATCTGCCATCTCGATGCCTTTTGGAATACATTTTTGGAGGCAGGGCCAGTTTGTTAAATAGTCCACCTTCATTTCATTTGTTGGGGATTTTTCCGGTTGTGATCATCATGATTTGATGTAGAACAATTCATTAAAACAAAGGTACTTGCACTACTTTCCGAACTGTAGAAGAAACGCAGCAATGGCGCTCGATTTATATTATCTAAAAGAGTGACGGAACCCTGTATCTCAGAATGGTCTGAAGAAGAACAGGATTAGGATAGCCAGAAGAGAACAGAGAATCAAGGCGATAATGCATTGCTGTCGCCGCGCCTTCTTCTGATAGACCTCCGCCTGGACGATCAGAACCTCTCCTTGCTCGGCGAACCCTTTCGTCCCCTGAACATTGCGTTCGATGACGTTCAGCGTCTCTCCTTGAAGGTTGACCAACACGGCCATATCCTGAAACAGCTCCTGTATATCCTTGACACCTTTATCGATTTGCAACATGTTCTGATGGCGTTCCTCAATCTCGTGCATCGCTTGGGTCGCTGCCGGATCTCCCTCGAACTCGCTGCGCATCAGCTTGGATGGGTCGCCACTTTCCACCAATTCCTCGATCTTCTCATCGCTGATACTCGGATCCACAATTTTCGCCTGGCGAACAATCTTTCCTTTCAGCGCGTCGTTGAATTTTCCAGACTCTTCCTGGTATATCCGCATTGCGTCCTGAAACAAACGCGCGTGCGTTGCCAACATATTCTCAAGCATTTGCCCGCTTGTTGACCCTGGAACATGGCTCATCTTGGACATATCGTCCAGGGTCTTCTTGACAGTTCGGGCTTCGCGTTTGACTTGCAACATGACGCCATCGAGGTCGGCCATAATCTCTTTCTGTTCTGTATCACGAACAGAACCGATCAGTCGATTACGCAAGACAGCGACACGGCGTGTATGGTTTCCGATTGCGTCAATCCCGTCGCGAACATTGTCATATCTGGCTAAGGAGCTGACCGTGACATCGTCAGAGGGCATGGTGATGATGGCGTCAGGCGCCGATGGCTCTGCCGACCGCTGCAATTCGGCCAGTCGATTCTGCATTATCTTAATAGAGCCTGTTAGTAATCGGGTTTAGAGATGGATTCGGATATGGTGTTTCGAGCGGAAACAAACCTTCCCTTGACTCATATCCCATTAAACACTTCGGATCGATCTCTTATCGCCTTGACGAATTTGGGATTGATCGCATATCATTGAGCCCATTGCCACTCAATTATCGAATATGTTTGATGCAGAAGCGATGAAGGTTGACGATCTGTACTGACACAATGCCGATAGCGGTCTTCTTGAGGTGCACAAGACTTGGAACCCAAGTACCTTCTCCGTCATCAGATATTGTGCATCAGATAGGATCAACGCCCTTTGATTTCTATTCTTATAATGAAACTGGGGATCGATATGACCTGGCGTCCTTGACGTTAGATCTCGGTCAACGTGCGCCATAGTGATCGATCAGAAGCAACAAAAATTGCACATCTTGTGGGTGATTAAATCATATCTAGGGCGTCTGAGTCGAGTAATAAAACCGCACCGATTCGAAAAAACGGACTCGGTTAAATGCAATGGGCGTTGAGCCCATGTGATGGCAGAAAAGATTGAACCAAACTGAAGATTAATCGTCGGGGTGAATCGTAGAGTTGGTGTGGCGCGCGCCATCAATTCAAACACAATGACGTCTGTGATGTCATTAGAGACGAATGCCCTCCCATATGCAGAGGGGCATTCATATGACAGTAATGATGACGATGCACTCTTGAAGAGCTTCTGGGATCTGGTTCCTGAAATCGCCGACCTTTTCCGAAACTCTACCACTGTGAAATTGGGAATTGTGATTGACTCTGAAGAGGAATGGAAATGTGTTGCTGTCAACGACGAGTCGAACCAGGTAGTCGATGCGGTCTCAATGCCGTCCATGGCGGCATCAATACGAACACTTTCGACACCGGTTCCGGCTGCGACAACTGTTAAGAATGCGGTTAGGACCCCAGAGCAGAAACGTGCCGAGATCATGGCGCTGTGGAAAGGCGACTCTCGTTATCAGGATCTGATCGATTGCGACACTTTGATCGTGGTTGACGACAACGATGCCGACAATGTTGAAGAATCACCTCAAGCCAGTATGATGTTTGAGGATTTCGCCCAACAGTATTTCGCGACGACTAAAGGTGGATTGCTGTCACCGGCGGTTTCAAGTCTCGCCCGAGCTCGTCATGAAACTAAACTAGGAAAATCGCTGCTCTTAACACAAGAGTCTGGATTAGCGCCAGTTGGTCCAAAGGTTTTTAAAAAGATCACGACCTACATGCAAGAACGTCGATCCAGTAAACCTCCGTTACTGCAATGCCACCAGCTACTGGAGACAGCATTAGCTTCGGCTGAAGCCGTTCGTGATGAAATTCTCTGCCAGATCTGTAAACAGACGAATGGCAATCCATCGATTGAGGTTGCTGTGCGGGGATGGCGTTTGCTTTCACTGTGCACAGGTCATTTCCCGCCATCTCAGCGTTTCTTGCCCTATCTTAGAAGGTAATTGGTCATTAAGGTTTTTACCGGTTCGTTGTGATTGGATGAACAAGTTACCGGAAACCTGTACGACCGAATTCAGTTATCAATCACGTTGTCAGTTTTCGACGTTTGAAGTGTTCGACTTTGGATCAAGTACCGCATTGAGATCTCAATATCTCAGAAATTTTTTTTTGAATGTCATCCCATTGTATTGATGCCCTAAAAGAATGCAGTTGAAACAATTTCCAATGTCAACGGTTTCACGTCTAAAACTGGTGTTTTGCTGAAATTCTGTTTATGAGTCAAGTTCTTACAAAACGATACAGTTATATAGCGCTTGGCATGAAGCATGAATCGAGCGAGGAAATACGTCAAATCGCCCGGTATTGTGATTCTAACCTGCGTTCAGTTTTGATGAACGGAGCGAGGACGAACGCAGCATCGTATGCTGAAATCGCAGCCTTTGAGCGTCGTCGCCCAGTGGTTCTCAAAGTAAACACCTGATATCAGTTTTTCTGCGATTGAATTTGTCTGTTGTTGTAACGCAAGGAACATGATTTTGAACATTGATTTTCTATTTGGAACATTATCTGAAGCCGAGACCTCCACAGATTTGGCATTCGAAGCACGACAATGGTGTTTTACGTGTGGCGGTGGAGTCGCATACTACGGCGCGTTCAGTGGTTCAAGCCGTTTGTATTCGTCTAGGAATAACAATGACGTCAGCGTTTGGAATTTCGGCGCTCAGGAAAGGGACACGTTTAGAGATCGCCTCATATGAGAAGGAAACCGGAGTTGTGTCCGTCTTGTCCCTCATGTTGACATTTCGATGCAGATCCTCGATGTTTTAAGCGAATGTCTTCCCGACCAGAAGAAGATAGAGAAGGGCATGAAAAAAATGAGCAGCATCGCAGAAGATGACGTAACTTTGGCGAATAACGGTATTGACGTTGGGTTCCTGTTCCATGCAAGATTATTTCTTGGGGAGAAGCTGTCAACACTATCCGATGGTGAAGTTGATCTATTCTATCTTCGCACGGTGACCGACGTTATTTTGGGCTACTACCCAGCCGAGGAAAAAGACTACATCGCAATGGCCGTGCTCCAGACGTACGTCGAGTGCGTCTGTGATGGAGCCGCTATCGGCGACAGCTTGGGCGCGATTCTACCCGCATCTATCATCGCTGCACGCTCCCGACCATATTTAGAGACCCGCCTCATCACCGAATCGAAAAAGCGCCAAGGAGAAAAGCGTCGCGAAGTCCAAATGGAGTATATTCGATACACTCACCGATGGTCAACGAGTGGCGGAACCTTCTTCAATGTTACACGTGACAAGGAGTCGGTACTGTTGTGTGTAACAGAAAGGGGGCTGCATATATGTGCGCCATCAACACGTCTGGAACAGCAGATGTTCCCGTATGCGCGCATTAAGACCATTGGGGATCAAAATGGCGACACGCTCTGTATCACGGCCGGTAGCGATCTGCACGAATTTCGCCTTCAGTTTTCAACGGACCAGGCACAAATGATTCATGACCTTTTGCAGGAATACATCTCCGTCCTTGCTGGAACATATGAAAAATAAAGCTCAGCTCGAGCAGAAAAATGAGATAAACTTGTTATATCGCACCAAAATATAACATCTGTAAAACAAATTCAATACAATTTGCGTTGATCGAATGCTCAGGGACTGGACATTGGGTCCACATTCAAAAGCGTTTCTTTGGGGAGGTCGTAGTTGATCGCAATAATTCTTCGGACACATGGCAAAACGAAGTTCGAAACCATAGCAAAACGGGATGGCGAATTCAGTCATTTCAGAGAATTTTCTTGACAAGGTATGTAAAATATCCAGAAAAGCAGGGTGCGCTTCAGTCTACTTAGGAATATTGTATTCAAGATGCGACAACTGTTGCATTCCAACCTTTTGGGATGATGGCTCAACAGGTCCCAAAAATTAATATTGCCAAGTGATTGACGATGTCTGCCAAGAACTACATCTATCCATTGCATGGAGCACCCTTTTCTTGATATGCTATCATGAACCGACATTCTCGATGACGATTGGGCTTGTTCTATTCCTTATTTGAAATGAATGAACAAGACGGTGCGCCTTGGCTACAAGGATCGGGGCTTTCTGTGAAGTGACCTGACGACGTGCGAACCTCTCAGCGTCTGAGGCAAACGCTGGGTCGCCTTCCACACTTGCGATATGATTCTGGTCGTTTCTGCAACCTTGAATTGGAGTATTCTTTACGAACGGAGAAAAGGACTCTTTTCCGACGGAACTCTTGGTTTTGGTGGAAGTATCCTCGATCTGCTGTATCAAATGTGCATACTCGAGAAACCGCACGTTGCCGTTCCCGGATTGATCGAGACAAGCCCAAACATGGTCAATTTCCTCATTGGACAGTAAAAGTAAGCCTGCATTATTCTGATGTCAGCACCTATTGCAAATCGATGAGGAATCGCACTGACGACGATGGAGATCGGCGATGGTAATTGCCCCATTGGAATCCTCGTCCAGATATCGGAACGAGTCGCGGATCTTTGATCCGACTCTTTGATCGACGCTATTGAAAAATCGAGACAAGAACGCGGCCTGAGTTTTCAAACCCTTTTCGGGAGGATATGCGATCAGTGATGCTGATAACGGTGACCGGCGATCGTGGTTGTCGTCATCGTCAATATGGAGCATCCGCTCCATAAATTTGACAACGGGGATTTGGTCTGAACATTCCATCCCAAACTGTGCGACAAATGCGGTTAATTCGGTGTCGGTTAAAGCAATATTTTGCCTAGATAAGGCGGAGCGACACTCTTCCCGTGAAATGATTCCAGCGTGAGATGAATCCCAAGCGCGAACAGCAGAGGTCGGATGAGCCAGTCGTCGCATCCTGTTCGAAAGCGCTGTAATAACACGACCAGCAATCACATTGGGGTCGCCGCTTTGAAAAAGTGGCGAAACTCGCGAAGATTTCACATTAGACACTGGCTTTGGCGCCCCCTCTGAGTAAAACTCTGGCTTATCCATCATCGGCAGGTCATCAACTGGTTGGAACACCCGGGCAAAGTCATCGAACCTCACGAAATGGCGATTCTCTGAACACAATCGGGAATATATCGATTCCACTTCGTCCGCGGAAGCGTTGACTCCTTGCCCTCGGATCAAATTCTCCAACTCGTTGCGAGAAAGTCGCCCGTTCCGATCGGCGTCCCAATGGAGAAAGGATCGAGCCAAGGATCCGTTCCGACGGAAATGCTCCTGCAATTGGCGAACGATACCGTCGACTGGCTTCTCTAGCGGCACCACGCTTCTTGTCGAACGATGACGTTGGCCATCAAACACGAATAACTGCTGCTGATATGCGATGGGTTTCCGTGTGGCAGCGCCTCCAGATCCGCGTTTTAAGACAGAGGCGCTGATCGGACGGCAATTCCGCAATGGATAACACCTTGCACCTGCCGAGCACGGGCGCTGACGCCGCCTCTGCATGTTGAACTGGTCAGCAAGACGAATCGTTGTGTTCTTCGAGCGATATTAAGTTCGGATCGCGTCGCGCGTACTAATTAGGATGATTACCCATTCACCTCCGGGTCCCATTTGAACCGAAACTCCATGCCTCGTCTCCTTTTTCAGTGATCGTAATAAATGCAGGTTGTACGCTCCCGTCAACGGAAAGCACAATGCAAGCCAGCCGAATTGGCCCCGGGGAGCTTATCGAAGCGTTGATCGAACTTCGGTACAGCGCAGTATGAAATTCAAAGCTTAACGTGTGACAAACAAGCAACAGACAATCTGATGGGCGTGGGCAAAAGTATTGAAGCGATAACGATTCATCTGCCAATATAATGATAAAAACCTGTTTCAAGAGCTGTTAAATTTGTCCATGCCGCTTCTAGTCCAACCTTTAATGCCGACACGAGGCCGGTTTCCAGGGAAAGTACGATGTTTCTGCGCTGAAACGTTCAGTACAATGGGGGACCAAAGAAACAGGAAAGAGTCAAGTAACATTCGGTGAAGGCGCTGAGATCAATGTACAGGCTAATATTCGAGTTCATTTAAGCTTGGGTTTGAATTAGGGTTACCAAAACAAAAGACTCAATGAGGTCACGCGAGGAAAAGATACTCGAACTACAGATTATTGGAACAGTTGTGGGGCACTTGAAATCGCGATGCTTGGGTATCGGAGCTCTGTGCATCCTTGGAATCCACTTGAAAAACATTTGCATTTTGCCGGAAGTACTGTACCCGATACTTACGATTGATTAAGCGTTTAGCAAAGCCAAAGTACAGGAGGGTCAAGGACTGAACGGGCTAATTCAGTGTACCAAGCCACTTTGTACCTTTGGTAGTGGCGGTGACCCGGATTCTCCAGTCACGATAATGTGCTCAACCCAGGTACACAATTGCGATGGTGACTCCGACACAAACGTCAATCACCGGTTATCCGAGGTCATTTTCCTTTTTGTTTGTTCAGCCAATGTCGTCCGAAAATCAGTTCTGAAACAAAAAGTCGCCGTCCTTGAGGCCGAGCGCCTCAAAGCCACGCAACTAATTGCTGCACTGAAAACTTCTCTATCCAATTAAGTAAACTTTCAGTTCAAATTTTCATGAGGGATTTTTTTTGGAACGATCATGCTGACATTGTCAATTTTGCTTTTAATCTCATATTTCTCTGCTCATCATCATGGTTTATTATAACCAATCTGTTGTTGTTAATCTTTTTTGTGATGATCAGATTTTATTAGTGGGGTTTTGCCACGACGCCTTTAGTAAGTGGTTTAACAGTGAAGTCTCAGTGCTCAAAAGGAATTCTAAACAAAATATTTGTCACTCCAGCATCAATGCGTGGGAATTGGCAAAGTAACATCTGATACAGATTGTTTAGATACTGTTTTTGTCTGTCATAATCTAAATCGCATTGTTTGGTCTATCATAACCATTGTCTTGACATTGACTTTTTGGCATCATGCTATGTTGTTTACATTTTGAGCCCGTGCGGTCGGCGGTAGAGTCAGCCAAACCCTAGGCGGGACCTTGGTCCATGAAAAAATTATGGGTGGCGTAACGGCGGGGGATCACAGTCCGTGATAGGGATGTCGCCCCTCCCGTGTCACCGTTAGTCACGAGGCGGGAAATGGAAAGGCTTCTGTCCGCCAGTAGGGTGCACTGTACTAGTTGTCAGGTTGCGCTTCTCTATGGTCAGTTGATTACCCTCACGAGACGACGGAGAAATCCATTATCTTTAAATCAACTGTTAAAATGTTCGGATTCTTGCGGAATCTCGTTCCTAAACTGCCAATTGTCCCTGAAACTTTACCCGTCTATGATGCAGAACAGGCGTCGTTTGTGCAGCCGATCCCTGATACCCTTCGTTCCGGAAACGCGCCCCAGCTCAAAAAAAAAAACTATAAGCTCATCTCACTCTAAAAACCCTTAAATGCCATTCTGGCAATTGTACCCTTTACCGGTAATTGATCTGAGTTTACAAAACCTTTCCAAGAGATGGCAAGGGAAAACGGCACCATAATCGAGTTTGACACGAAAGGTCTCAACTCCAGATAATGTTTCCCGGTTGTGAATATGAACCTGTTGTTGGTCTAAATTCTATGTACTGTATCATCAACAAAAAACACGGTATAGATTGTGTCACACCATAAGGCGCGAAACCGCACCGCAAATCTCTTTGCGTCTGGTCAGTCCGATGTAATCAACAAAGTCTACGTCATGAAACCGGCTCGTACAACGGCAGTGCATTCTCACTCTTCAAATCTTGATTCAATTCGGACATCTTCAAGACGTCTTATATCGTTCGAGAAGGAGATGAAGACGAGGACATTATTGTCTTCATGGCAGCGAGTGCAATGTTACACAATGAATAAATACATTTTACAATTCAACATTTGATTTTGTGCAAATCGTTTTTTCTTGACGCGTGAAGAATGCAGTATCAGGGGCAATTACTTACATTTATTGTGTAAATAACTGCATGATATTGTCGTCTGAGCTGCGATACCTCCGCCAGAACAGTTGCGTCATAGACGGGAAAAATTTCAGGGACAAAACCAGACGCAAGGAGATTTGCGGTGCGGTTTCGCGCCTTCTGGTGTGACACAATCTATACCGT
>OUQQ01000379.1:0-24226 GCA_900404475.1 Spongospora subterranea | reverse complement strand
CGCTACGATTAGGTAGATGAAGGCGGTTTAAGGAGTAAGAATCTACCAGGAATGGTATTCCAGTCCGCACATGGACGATTTCATGACCCCGGACTTTCCTGCAGGTTACCCCTCTGTGTAGGGTGTACATAGAGGGTGGTAGATCAGCGTATGGCGACATTCTCACAAGGGCAGAAAATCATTCGAAGTCTGAGCGAGTGGAACATCTTGGTGAGAATAGTTACTTGATGGACGTAAAGCTTGTTGGATGCCAGGCCAAATACTGCAACGGTATTTTGTATTTCCAGTTACATCATTTCGATAAGGTCGACAAAGTTTGTAGTGAGTTTGAACTACTGAAATATATCAATGCCCGCATGAACAGTTGGCCTGTTAGAAATCAGTTCTACATCAATATACAATAAAGCAGTGTGCTATGAGCTACGACCTTTGGGAACCTCTAAGGGTAGTTTACAAATCACAGGGGCATTATTTCACTCTTTTTTGAAGAACCGACGACTGTGGAATTATTCGCCTCAATACCCACATCCAATACAGCCCTTCGATAAATCCGAGACACGTGAAATCTTCGAGCACGGAAAACATCCACGAGCCCAAGAGCACAAACCTTCTTCTCTTCCTTTCCATTAGAAGTACTGATTCGTCATTATTGTTATTCAATCTACAAACATTTTTTTGTAAAAGAATCCACAGTATTTGAAAGCTCTGGATAGAAACGACGCAAAAACGAGATTATGGGCTAACGACTCCGATCAGGTTCAACCCCCTAAGGACAATCATGATGGATTCCGTACCGTCATGACCGACTATAAACCGCTTTCTCAAGACCGGTGTTCGCCCCGAAAAACTCTGATTTCTTCATAACGTGGAGGTACAGTGATGTTCCCCCTTTCGAACTGCGAACGCAGTCAATATAACTGGATTAATGCAGATCCACGCAATCAATCTCGAACCGATCACGGCTGGAACTTCGACCTGAACGTCAGCGGAGGCTCTCTCGCAGTTGCAAGGAGTTCTTTCTGCCTGTTCGACGCATCGGCAAGCCGCAAAAGATCGGTCGTTGCTTGTCCCTAAGTGGCGTTGGCACCGGAGAATGTTGGGATTAATCTTGGGATCAGTTGGATTATGAGATCACCCTCTTCCCGCCCCAAATCATCATAGGATAGGCGTCCAAACCGGTAATCTAATTCCGGTTATTAACAGGGAGACCCAGATCGGTTGCTTAAGGTGGCGGCCACTTCCCACCCTCTCATTATCCTCGTTTAACTTGGCGTAGCGCCATGGCCATCAAACGGCTCAGCTCGAATGAGTCATTACGGGAAGGCTCGCATGTCTCGTCCGAGATTGCATCAGGTATAATACGCTGTACCGTTCTCAGCATTGGCACAATTGCTGATTGGATGGGGGGGGTGATTTTATCAGGATGCGTTGCTTTGGGCTGCAAACGACCAGTTATCATGGGCGTCGTGCTCTTGATCACACTATTTCTCCACATTTTCCTATTGATGTTCTCGATGTTCATCTGGTACAAGATCACCTCATCATCCAATGAGGGCGTCAGCCGAACTCGACATGTCTTCTCGCTGCAATGTGTTATTATCTCGTCTTCTATCTGTGTTATGGCTTGCACGCAGATCGCTCGGCTCTCTATCCGATTTATGCAAAGGTCGCCCGATCAGCTCATGGTGTTTATCCGTCTCGGTCGGATCCTACTATTTTTATCGGCAATATTAACTGCCGTATGCCATGTCTGCCTTATCACCAGGGCTCAATCTCTACCTGTTGCCCGGGTCCTTCTTGTCTACATGATATGCTGTTGGATCTTTATCATCTGTCATAGTCTCATAAGTACTCTTCTTTCTAAAGTTATTTTCAAGTTCTGTCGCCGTTTATTCAGCGGGTTCGTGAAGGACCGATTCGAAGTCCATCGGGATGCAACCGACTACTCCAATGTTGAGGAGATCGTTTACGATTTATTCAACGACATTTGCAAAGCGTCCGATGTGAGCATTGTCTTGGATTCTTTTGTCCTGACACGAGAGTACCAGCGATATCGCAAGAAGGTTTGCAATCCGGATATCGAAGCCGGATTGCTCGATTCCAGTAAAATCTACGACTGTCACAATGTTGGCGATTTGGAGTTTTACACTCGAGCTCTGGATTATGCTATCGCGATCTATGGTTGCGCCGTCACATTCATGGACAATCCCCGGAAATATATGAGGCAACGGTTCTTCCTGTTTTTTGTTGACGCTGCAGAGCGTAGACTCAAAGGTTCTTAGCTTCATATTGTATCGAAAAGCGCTGACGGTTTTTTACAGGATTCACTCGAGCGGCTGGTATCCAGGCCGATGACGTTATCATCAGTAATTTCGCTCCAACCTTGTTTCTACCAAGCTATGTGTGTTTTACCCAACATCAGCAGAAGGAAATCTGGGTCGCTATTAGCGGCAGTTCAACAATAGAAGATGTTCTAACCGACCTTCACGCGCATATATGCCCAGTTGAAGTTCCTGAATATGAAGGCGTTTACGCTCACTCTGGTATCTGGAAATCAGCTCAGAAGATGGCACAAGAACTACGACAAAGCCATGTTCTGGCGTTATTTCTCCACGAACATCCCGACTATGACGTAATCTTCACTGGACACAGTCTTGGCGCTGCAACTGCATCCGCTCTCATGATGCTGTTGAAGGTAATCCCCTTGGATGATTCTGCTGGGCGTGCAATCAGGGCTGTCGGATTCGGTTGTCCTCCCGTGTTCAGTACCAAATTATCGGAACAAGAATTTCCGACCCTTGCTCAGGTTGTTATCGCTGACGACCCGGTTACACAAATGCACCTGCATAGCTTGAAATGGATGATCTCAGAGATGACCGTGCTGACAAACGCGATGCGTGTATCGCCATTGAGGAATACCATGCCGCGCCGACTCGCATGCAATTATCGCCAGCAAGTTAAGAGATCTGTAGCGGAGTTCGTCAGGTCTTTGAATCTCAGAGAGACAGAGGAAGAGATTCAAGATTACTTTAAACTGATCACCAAGAAGGATATGCACGTGCCGTTGCATATTCCGGGTAAAATTGTATCCCTTAGGCCATCCAGGGGAGTGTCTATTGAATCCGACGACGGTGATCGTGGGGTTACGGAAGGTATCATCGTCACCTCAGGTATGTTTTCTAGCCATTCGTTTTCAGCTCATCATGCAGCGTTAACTCAAGCTATACAACGTCGTATGGAATAAAGTGTTTACTGTTGGACGTCTTATTATATCAGCAACTTGGAGTATATTTCAGTTGAGAAATATGGACCACTCTTAGCAAATTGTTATGAAATTGGGTTATATGATGTGATAAATATCGGTTTCTGATGGACAGAACAAACAACAATGGGGGTTTCAACGGTCAATTGCACTTGACCATTGAGGGCAGCGCCTCCAATTTAGCTTCCCATTTCCAACGTTGACTATACGATATTGTATTGGGGCAGATCCCAACCAATAACCATCGCTAAGAGAACAATTAAGAATACTTGCCAATACGTTTGAAACAACGGGTCCCTGTCAAACACAGAAAACACCTCTATCAAGTGTTGTGCTCTTCTAGCAGCGAGGTCGTTTGCCGAGCCAAACATCGCTCGAAAAAAAAACCATGCTCGCGTAGGATATTGATCATTGATCATGTTCGTGTGCGTTCACGCGTCGACGGGACACGTCGAGATCGATCGCGTTATCGCGTGAAGACGATCATCATCTAAGATGATGAGGACACGAGACCTTGCACACGATAACGCGTCGATCCCAAGCACCATAACAACTCATTTCGATACGATGATCTCCAATCTAAGGCTGATACGGCGACCGGCCGTAGCTGCAATCTCCAGGTCAACTACTAAACCGTATCCGACAATGAAGATGAACGCCAAGACGGCGTTGAAATCGGGATTGAAGAAGACGGGTAGATTTCGGGACGATGGCTGTGTTCGTGGGCTCGCAACAAGGACAGGAAGAGAATATAAGGCTGTATGTGATAGTAAGGATGATGTGAGTCGGGAACCGGTTATGGGGAAGCAGTACGGGAGTAATATTCCCGGCATCGTGGCGATCCTCACGATCATAACGGCAATGATTATCAAAGTCAAATGATCACAGCGAAATATTAAACGACAGTGCGTCGCCCACCTGTTAATTATCACATCTAATAATCGCAATAAATATTTCTGTTCATCAATCAGTATCTGAAAACAAAGTTGATGACGATATTCCACAATTTTATCTAAAATGTTGCTTGAAGCGCCATTCTCGACGCGGTACTGTTATGACTCGGCATTAAGGTACATTGTTGTGTATATTCTAGTCAGTTCAATGAGCCAACGAGGCAGCCACCTGCAACCCCATTGATAATCATCATTCCTCAGTTCCATTTGTTGATCTGCTGTTGGTCGATGATCGGGCTAGGATTGGAATGGCTACGTTGTGGAGGGGTTATAGAGGCAGAGATTACTGCTCTGAAAACGGCTGGAATTGAGACCGTCCCCGAGATCACGACATTGCGCATCGCTAAACTTGCGGAAATGGTTCGTGTTAGTAACGAGCGCGCGCTCTTCATCCTTGAGGCTGCCCGAGGATATCCAAGAACTCGTTGGTCGCCAATGAACAGGGCTGAGATGAAAACACTTATTGATCATTTTATAGAGGGGTCGCAAGGAACACCGGTGCATTCTGTATCGTCGTTGCTCATGCCGAATGACCTTCATGGGATCTCAGCGTTAGATCTTATCCGACAAGCTCAGAGCCCGGAATTTCGTCCAATCGTCACTATGTGTCCAGAGCTGGACCGAATTATTGGCGGCGGCATGCCGGTTGGGCAGGTCACTGAACTCTGTGGCCTTCCTGGAGCAGGCAAAACACAAATATGGTCCGATAATTCGCTTGATTGGTTGCAAACGATTAAAATCTGGAATGTGGTCAGCATGCAGCTTTGTTGCACGGTACAAATCCCAAAGTCAATGGGAGGAAATCAAGGTGAAGCAATATACATAGGTATTCTTGAATGTCACGACAACATGCTTTGAAAGTAACCTTCGTTAACAGATACAGAAGGAGGAATGATGCCGCAAAGAATGCTTCAGGTGACGATCACAGCAACTTCTTCTCAATCTATTGAAACACTTTTCCTGTGTCTTAGATGGCTAATTCATTAGTCAATATTATCCGTTGTTCTGGTCACGATCGAGAGATTACTGGTGAAGATATGTTGTCGAGAGTTCATGTCTACCGTATTCACAGCTCTACGGAACAGCAGAGTGTGATTCGAGTGCTTCCAAGTTTTCTTGCCGAGCATCCATCGGTTCGGTTAATCGGTCAGGATATTTTGTTGTCCAAAATCCATCATGCCAACCGTTTCAGTTATGGATTCTGTGGCGTTCCATTTGCGAGGTCGAGGTCAATGTGAGGATATGGCCCAACGGACACGTATGTTAACTTCCATTGCGCAAAAGTTGGCGTATCTGGCGCAAACATACAAGCTCGCGATTGTGCTCACGAATCACATGACTACGCTTGCGGACCGAAGTGTGATTCCTGCGCTTGGAGCAAATTGGGCGCATGCAGCCAATTCTCGCCTAATTCTCACCCAATTGGATTTGCGGTCGAGGAAGGCGACTATTGTTAAAAGTTCAAGCCAAAAGCTAGACTCCGCTGAGTTCATAGTCGCTCATGGAGGCATTCAAAGTGCCACAATCCCCGAGAATCACTACAATCCAGCATCATAGCCTGTTACTATTCCGTTTCTACCAATATGATCTCGTTTCATAGTACTGCGATGACGCTAACAAGCGATAGTTTTCGGCGACAAACAGTACTCTAATGATCACGGCACAACTCGGTTTTGCACAGCGCGTAAAGGAGCTTGGATCGGCGTGAATAATAAATAGTACAATTTAGTCAGACGGTTTAACGAGAAACACTCGAATGCCGAGAAGCCGTGAAACTTCCCAACTGGCGACAACAGCGAAATGAAGCCAGCACACAATCGCTGTGCATAATGTCATCGCAGTCAGTGCAATTTCATTGATAAGGGCTCCGGATACGGAATTCACTGCGGCGATGACCAGCGGAATTAACGAATACCGACGTACTCGGTACTTATGGTTGCCAACGTGGGCGAACATTAGTTTACAGGCGATATTGCCGAAAACGAATCCTAACGTGTAAAGGCACCATCTTGGATTCGACACGAAAATTTGTGAAGGGGAATATACAAGCCATACGACAGACGCCACAACGAGTATAAGGAAAGGACCCAAAGTAGCAAACGGAACCGATAATGACTTTTTTTGTGAAGTACGGCACTTGACGACATTATTGATGTTCATTGAGATCGTAGGTATAACGGCGATCACTAGCATTGCCAAAATCAAACGATTTCGGGGTAATGCGCTTATGTATGCTAGCATAGGTGATCCGTACGACTCAATCGAAATCGGCGCTGACCAAAATTCAGGACCTATTAGGAATCAGTATAGCATCGAAACCGAATATAAAGACCTTACCGAAAAACACGGGCAATAAGCAAAACACCATTGCTACAGTGAGGCCATCACTCGGGCCATTTACAATTCCGAGTATGAGAGAATTAGTGTAATATCTGAGGACAAAGAACCATTGTCAATTCAAGATGAGGAACGATGGCAAACACGCACTCTTCCCAAGTTGCGAAGGCAAAAGGAATCATCGCCAATATCCATAATGCATGCAATGCCCATGTTGCGCCAAACTGGAACACGGCGCCCAGCTGTTGAGACATTAATACCCGAGAGCGCAATGCTTAAACAACATTGTTTCCGACCATTAAGGTTGAAATAGTGACAGCTAACGCATCAACTCCATGGTCCATCAGAAGCCCCAGTGGCGATGAATTGCCCGTTTTCCTAGCTTGTTTACCGTCTAAATTATCTCTAACAAAACTCGACAATTAATTCCCGAATTATGTGAATACAAGTAAACGAATCTACAGGGTTTGATAGATAAACAAGGACAAAGCGCACAGCTTATTGACGGAATCCGGTAGATTTGATGTGAGATGTGGACTATGGAGATAGGTGATCGTTGAGGCAATAATCAACATCAACAGACCGGCTACTGTCTGCAGATACATCAATACAACCTGGAGACCTGCAGCTCAGAAAAACCTACAATGACATTCGGGGCGATCCATTCCGGTACGACCGTGACAAGCTCGGCCACCAATGGATTAAATATGTACTTATACAACAGCGACCTATCCTGTAAAAAATCATTACGAAAAAATAACCCGAAATATTCGAAAAGCGAAACTAACCTCTCCATGATATTGATAGGTCATCATAGACCTGCCTGTGTCACGAGTGACGTAGAACCCCATCGAGATTGGGAAGTATGGACGAGACGTAAAAGAGTCAGAACGACGAAGCAATCCTCCTCTCGGCTCCTTTCAGACTGTTCCTGGACTGGCCCTTCTACCTTGTTCTGCGCCACTGACTCGACTGATAGGTCGCGATGACCAGTGATAACGCCATGACCCAACTAGCGGTCACACAATGATTTCTGGCGGGACCGGGACGACCGCCATCATTCTCGTGTGGTCTTTCAACGTTATCAATTCGATAGTACTGTTGGACAACATGTTGATCAAGGGGGGACTCTTGCAAGAACAATTGGAAGCATTATTGGCAACCAATCATCGCCCTGAACATGAAAACTGATGGTCTCATATACATATAGGGCAAATGAAAACGAATATTTCTGTACTGTAGTTTGTCTGGATGAGAATTTTTTATTTGAAACTGCTGCATGAGGTGGAAAGATATTTCAGTGCTATCTGTTTTTTCATGAAGTTGCCTGCCATAAAACTGTTATCCCGGGGTTCCCTTTCTGGATGAAGCCGATGAAAATCTGCTTGACAACAGCGGAAAGAATTATATTTAGCAATGCCCAAATTTGTGTAAACCGCCTAAACGTTTTTGCCGAGTTTTCTTGCGTTGACCACGAAGAGCTGAAAGCGCCGTTGCAGAATGGCATTTGAAGCTGAACGATTTTCTAGAGCAATCACTCTATCGGATCCAAATTTTCTCTGTTGTGATCCAGGTAATTTTGGTCGAGATCAAGCGAGTACATCGGTCAGCTGTTTGAGCATGAACAAAAACACAACCGGTAGGAAAATGGGACAAAAAAAGCAACACACTGACGCACTGGCGCAGTATAATTCTGATAGCACAGGCTGCTCGCACATATTTCTGTCTACACAGTGGCGCAGTGTATCTTATACACAGGCTGCACGCATATATTTCTGTCTTTACAGTGGCGCAGTATTATTGTTTTTTCAAACAATTTTGGAAGTGGATCAACAGCAATGGTTGTCCTTTCTGCGGCTGTCGTCACCCGTAATGGCAAAGGTTGCTGAGATTTTGTCATCGTTCTTTTGCTGTTGCTTATAGTTTTGTCAGTGCTTGTTGCCCGACAATTTATGGCCATGTCAAAGCTGCGTATTGAAGGGCTGTTATCAGCATTTCCTAAGCTGATAGTTGGTGGAGGTGAACACACTTTTATCGAAACGGAAAACGTTCGATACATATATCAGCCGATCGAACAACTTTATGTTCTTATAATCACCAATAAGCAGTCTAATATTATGGAAGATTTGGAGTCCTTACGACTTGTTGCCCGTCTGGTATGAGAAACCAGTAATCGCTTACCAAGTTGTATATGTCATCGTATTTTACCGTGTTAATTGTTCAATTGACGCTTGGTTTAATTCTGTTTCGACTGATTCGCGCTGACAACCGTGTTCGTAGATTCCCGATTTTTGCCCTGGGCATGACGAGGCTGCCGTGACGGCCAACGCATTTCAATTGATATTTGCATTGGATGAAGTCATATCCGTTGGATATCGGGAGAACGTCACTATCCAACAGGTAGGACCGACCTCCGATTTATATTCGCGTTTACCCTGCCTTTTCAATTGAGTGTTTTGATTACTCTCAAGGATAAATCTCTGTTTGCCTTGTCGGTCACCTTTAGGGTAACCTAAATGAGCTTTTCCAACATGTTTTCACTAGAAAATTGCGCCTTAATCGGAGGTTTTGTTGGTTTATCTAACACTGTTCCATCGTCTTTCCTTCTCAGGTCCATACTTTCTGCGAAATGGATTCACACGAAGCCAAACTCCAGAAAATCATTAAAGGTTTGTGGATCAACCTTTTTGCATTGTGACCACGCGGTCTACGTATTCTGTGAAAAGGACTTTAAATTCTTTATTCGTTGCCTCTGTCACACCAAATGTTTGAAAGATGGAGTTTTCATTCATTGTTGGTCAATATTGTTTGCTTGAGAATAGATACTTTCTAACTTCTTTTTCGATCACCACACATCATATCATTTCCTCTTATTGTCGGCAAAAAATTCTGATCCAGTTTAACAGCTTCCCAAGAGGATGATGCGCGCGTCAAATCACGCCAAATGGCGAAAGAGATTGAGAGTAGGAAGCAGAAATTGAACGCAATGGGCGGTGGTGCACAGAAAGGGTTCAGCAACCGAGATTACGCCTCATCAAATAATGCAGAGTCATACTTCGCCGTGATTAGTTACTTCGTCCTTGCTTTAATTCTTACCTCAGTTACTCAAGTGGCAATGGGTATCCCCCTATCTCGTCTTCCTCTGCACCGTATCAGATCAAAACTGAACCTTCAACTCGAGAACAACGAACTCAGCAGGTTATTACCAAGTTATTATTTTGAGCAGTTTCATCGGTGCTTATGGTTACTGGTTGCAACAAGTTTTTTGTGTTGCGTCTCTTTGACCTAGACCCTCTTATATTTTTTACCAGGGATCGGTCGGCCTTCGCCTTGGATCTTCAGCCAACGGGTCCGCGCGCCAAGGCGACCAGTTCTTTGCACAGCTTGCAACTGAAGAGCATTTGATGCCAACTTCTTCTTATCAGCAGTCTTCCTTTCAGTCTCCTGTGATCAGCCATCCACGAGAAGAAGTCGTCCAGGGCGTCTTTGTTCTTGTCGAAGAACTGATCACTGTTCAATGCGAGCGTGACGGTGCGTTTCAGTTTCCCCTTCTTGTTTCTTTCATAAAAACATAACAGGATCTCTGTCACAACTCGATGCTGCTGGGACAATGAAGCTGACCATTGGCAATCCGGATTACGCTCATATTAGGTTGAAAGTCAGCAATGTGGCCAATGCTCCAAAGGGCACTCGTTTTCAACCGCATCCTAAAATCGACAAGCCTGGTTGGATTCAGGTATTTGCCTATGCCGCTATCGTAGTTTTATTGGAAATTTCTTTTGCGCTTCGTTTTGCCTTTCTTGAACTCATGATCAGCGCTGTTTCGTTCGACTTGGATATTTTATATCCGTGCTCATAACGGCTGCGACTTATTTGTTCATTTGTGCTCAGAACCAGATCTTGGCCCTTAAGGATGGTGACAAAGGATTCCCCATTGGGTCTGGGAATGCTGCCCCCATCTTAAAATGGAAGCTGTCGTCTACGGCACCATCGTTGTGCCCAATTCAGGTTACGTTCTGGCCTTCTTTAGAGAATGGGAAGACAGTTGTCACCTTGGAATATCAGGCGGAGTCCCAGTTGATTCTGAATAATGTCCAAATTTCGTTCCCTTGCCCTTCCGCTCCAGGTACAGTTTTTTTTTTATTTTTGTTTCAATTTCCGATGTTTTTCAAGTTTTGCAGTGTCTGTGTCTTCGTCGTGGCTAATTTTTTATTGGATAGCATCACATTCAGATGGTAATACTATGTACCATGCGCCATCGCGAACGTTAATATGGAACGTCGGGGATGTTGAGCCGGAATCCACCGGTACCATGGAATGGGTGCTAGATGCAGTCGATTCCGACGCGTTATGCCCCATCAACGTCTCTTTCAGCGTATGTATTTTTTTTCTTACAACGTTTGCCCCCGTTATCCAACCTATTATTCACATGTCGCATCCTGTTAATCAATTGTTAACGAGCTTCAAATTTATTTTTAGTCGTCTTCATCGCTTGCTGGAGTCGCGATCGAGCAGATTGTTACTGGCGAGGCAAGCGACAGCGTTGAATTTACATGTCGATCTACTCTCCAAGTTCAATCGTTTACTCTGCAGTGAACTTCTTATTGTTTTCTAAATAAGTAATATAAACCAATATCATGTCCAATTTCACAGCTCCTTAATATCTGCCATGCCATATTTCTGAGGACTGGCTTTGTTGTGAGGCTTTGAGCTTCGATAGCATATTTTTGTTTCTGTATTCAGATTTGGAATCTGGCGTATTACCAGGTGTCCCAGAATGGCTCACGTTCCGGTGCAAGATACACGTTCAAATTCTCCAAAAGTGTTTGATTTTAGAATTTGGCGTATAGGTGTCTCCAGGACGGTTCACGTTCCGGTGCAAGATACACGTTCAAATTCTCCAAAAGTGTTTGATTTTAGAATTTGGCGTATAGGTGTCTCCAGGACGGTTCACGTTCCGGTGCAAGATACACGTTCAAATTCTCCAGTGCTTCGTCAATGGTCTTAAACGGGATGTGTAACCCGATCCAGAAATGATTTTCTATATGAAAATACCGTCGAATACGTTTGATCGAAATTGTAGTCTTGGTCCGCTTGTGAAGATACAGGGCGATATTAGTGATGCGACCATTTTTTGAAAGGTAGTGCTCAGTTTTCAACTCACGCCATGTCAGACCATCATGTCCCCAAACCGAATTATAGCAAAGTTCAAGGTGACTGAACTCATTAGGAGTAATCTCGGGAGTTCGCTGAATATTAACAAGAGGAAATACCCTTGGGATATTTCGGATTTTGCAGGCAACTTTGCGGTAGAGATAAGATGATGGCCAAATACCAGTTTGGACAATGCGAAAAGCTATGGGTGACGGAAAAAGTGTGGGTGTCTCCCAATCAAGGTATATGATCAATTGATCATTCGATTTGATACAAGCGCCTATCAGGATCTTGATGTCCTCGTTCAACATTGAATATGTCACCTTTCCTCTCTTCAACGAATACCCTCTGTATTCTCCACCGCCCAGCTTTAAATTTTCTACGCGGAATGGGGAATTGGCTCTAACTAGGAAATCATTCCGTTCGCCAATTCTGTTGATGGTGAACCCGCTGGACGAGTCGGTATATATCGCCTTCCACGATTTTTTTGGAATAATTTCGATTCGGGCGTCCTTGATATCTTTCGAGACCAAACGGCGCCATATCTCTTGACAATTATCAGACATACCTATTGAAACTGAATTACAACAACAAAGGAGAAAGGAATAACGGGTTTGAAATCACATGATGCAAATCGACGATTGAGCGAGGCCAATGCAGCGATTGATTCTGGATCCATAAACTCAAACAGGCAAACAACCAGGAAATCAATGGATAAATCCTTCAAGCGCAATTTCGACGCGTCACTGGGAACTGATCCATACTTGACCACGTCCATGAAATGAGTCTTGTGTGTGATCTGACCTGTGGTTCTGATTCTTCAACACAACTTCATCCTCCCACTCCGAAGTTGAAAATTCCGTTCAACCGATCCGTTTATGACGAAAGCGATATTACAGTACAGGCCATCTTAACTACTCCAAAATAGACTGCCAGTTGTTGGTGTTGCACTAACATCATTGTGGCACATTTACAGGAATACTCTGCCGTATTCTGCCGCGAGTTTCAAAATATTTCCGACGGAAATCAAAGAATCAATCTATTACTCGTATGCGTTATTTCCGATCGTGGGATCGTTGCCATTACTGGAAGGATGTCTATTGGCCAACTCTGTCCATTTACCCATTCAATCATGTATTTGTTGATTTTCTTCCTTTATGTTCATGGTCATCCAACCGTCATCCGCTTGTTTCAACTCCATATTCGTCGTCGTCGACCGTGCGTTGATCAGATAACTCCGAAACACATTTTCAAGCGCCTCGTCGTCCTACGGAAGCTCTCCCGAAAATAAAATCGGTCCGACCGAAACAATCAGGTGTTTGAGCAATGATTGTGCGTCTTAGCCTCACACAATCCTAATAATTGGGAGGAATTGCCACCGTTGACGTACTTGATTGGACAAAGATGCTACGGCTGATGAACTAGTGTCGCAGATCAACAATATTCAATTGTGTGATACTCTCTAGATATTCTGTTCTATTGCGGTTTACTAACCTAACCAGTCAACGGTAAACCACAAAGTTTGAGAAGTATCTCACGAAGCGGTTTCCGATGACCGATGAGGTGATCGATGTGGTGTATTTCGTTGACGTGGCGTCACGAGGGCCATGCCCCATAGCTGGGTTACTACAAGGGTTATTCACGACGCTCTAATCATGTTTGATGAACTACAGGGGCAACATACCTTGAACTCCCGTTATCACCGGCCATAGCTCTGTATAGCCAATGTCTCAGATTGGTGCAGAATGCGACTTTTAAAACAAAAGAGGTGTGTGTGTCTACTGAAATCTCCGGTCGACAGAGGTTATGGAAATTCCTGAAATTTAAACCGTTGAAATTCAAGCGACACGTTGTAGTTTGTGAGCACTTTGGCGGAGTCTTTCTGGGCCGAGCGTCGTTGCGAGAATGTTTTGACGATTTGCAAATTGGCGATCCATAGAGTTTGCAGCAGCACCGGTATCAAACAGAGCTCTGCCATTCCACCGAACGGTCGCTGATTTAGATCGTGGCTGAGTGCGTTGATTCACGATGTGACTTGTTTTCTCAGACAAGGGAAGCGATTGCCACATAGGATTCAATGATATTTAATTAACTGAGAGGATGTGCTTGTTGGACCGCCAATGGATATCTGGACCTGACCACAAGGTTGCTGTTCGATAGCGATTTCCATTGTGTTGCCTTCTTATTCAAAATACGTTCCGTTCATCCATCTCAACTCGTTCCACCCTCGCGAATATGCGATTCCGCCACACCGTCCTAGCCAGGTGTAATCGGAAACAATTGTACAGATTGTTTGATATTCTGCATTGGACACGCCACCGGCTGGAGACACTCAACACCATTGGCCTTGGTATTCTCGCCCCATCGCTGCCTGGAACCGATCGTTGGTTGGCCAAGTCACTGTCTAAACACGCTTGTTCGTGACGTGGCCTGATTCTGTCCAGGACCTCGGGAAATTGTTCACCTTCGGACAACGGCAATTTCAGCGAATTCCGTTCAAGGCACTGTATTCCACACATTCATTGATTAACATGGGATATGATGGCTGTGTAAACCAGTGTTTCAGAGAAGATGTTATCCCCGTTGTTCACCCAACTACTCGCTCTGCACACCATTACGAGGGTCCGGCTTACGTCAACGCCCACGAAGTCAATATCGTTTGCCTAATGCCAACGGCGAGCCACCTATTTGCTGAAGGCGCCGCTTTCAACAGCGCCTCCACTATCTTATTCAAGCCATTGACACTCGGTAGTACTTGTCGCCAGTACGAGACCAAAGGGCATTGGATGCAATCATCTGTGCAGATCGTTGGATTGCCCTTCCGTGTCCACAGTATTGTCAACCTGATGGATTGAAACGACCTTGGTGGCGCCGTTTCCTTGCAATCAATCACGGCACGCTCGTCGCCGGGGAATGGTTATCGTTTGACTCAGTCAAGAGTACGTTGACAGGTGATCGCCCAGCCCCTCCCTCCAATAACGCCATCTACCGCCCATCCATTATGGGTTTAACCGCCGCCGAACTATCCTGGAGGCAATCTTGGTCGTCATGGCACCGCACTCCTGTACAATTATGTTCTGGCCGACCAAACTCCCATTGCCTCTTACCGAATATGAGTGACACCGCTCACGAGGACGCTCTCGTCGGGCGCTTTATCATTTTAGAACGCGACAGTGTTGTTCGGTACCGCATCCTCGAGGCAGAATTAGACGCCGACCGAGGCGACCAGGCCTTTCCTTACTGTTTTGTCAGTCAACCGCAAGTTAAACTGGATCTAGTTGTCGAATAAAGCTCAAATGGTTTGACCACTCGTGTCACTCTGCACTAGAAAATATTTTGAATATAAACAGGAATTACTTGGGTAAACTCATAGTCCTCGTCTAATTTATCAGATAGGGTTTCGGTGCCGATGAACTATTTCTATATTCCGCCCCGTTTACGTGTTTTGGTTTCTCATTTGAAGGCTGGAAGGTCACGCCAGGACGGTTCACGCTCCGGTGCAAGATACGCGTTCAAATTGGCCAATGCTTCGTCAATGGTCTTGAACTGTCCGATTGCCAAATTGCAAAATGGTGTTTGGATTTGATAGAAATGTGAGAAAAGTGTGTTGCGTACGATTTTAATCGCCTTGCTCCGATTTTGCAGATACTTGGCAATATTATTGAGGCCACCAGTGTTCGATAAGTATCGCTCAAGTTTCAGCTTACGCTTAGTGAAATTAATATGCCCAATAACCGAATCATGGCGAAGTAAAAAGCGATCGAAGATTTTGGAAGTCTTCTTAGGAATTCGCCGACCACCAACAAGTGGAAATACCTGTGGAATATCTGTTTTCTTGCAGGCAACTCCTCGGTACAGATAGGATGATGGCCAAATACCAGTTTGAACAACGCGAAAAACTGTAGCGACTTGATCATCACAATTTACAACGATTTCATCATTTGATTTGATAAAAGCGCCTATCGGGATCTTGATGTCCTCGTTGAATTCAAAATATGTCTCCCCTTCTCGCTTCAGCGAACACCCTCTGACACCCAGCACCAATTTTTCTAAGCGGAATGGGGAATTGGCTCTAAACAGGAAATCATTGAGTTCGCCGATTCTGTTGATTGTGAACCCGCTGGACGAATCGATATATATCGCCTTCCACGATTTCCTTGGAATGATCTCGAGGGCGTCCTTGATTTTTGTCGAGACCAAACGGCGCCATATCTCTTGACAATCATCAGACATATCTATGGAGACTGAATTACAACAACAGAGGAGAAAGGATTAACGGGTTTACAAATCACATGATGTGAATTGGCGATTGAGAGAGGCCAATGCAGCGATTGATTCTGGATCCAGAAATTCAAACAGACAATCAACTAGGACATCAATGGATAAATCATTGAAGCCCAATTTCGACGTGCCAATTGGATCTGATCCATCCTTGTTCAGGCTCATCTGTGTTAGGACCTGTCCAGTGGCTGTGATTGTTTAACGTTATGTTCATTTTCCGACTCCGAGATTGAACAATTCCGTTCAACTGACCCGTTTATATTGTACGTTTGTTTATTAGGATTCATAGGTATATGGGTAATACTTATCCATTGCCAATATCCTATGGAATATTTCCTGATTTTATCGTCTATTCTATGTCTTCATTGATCAAAGTGCTCCAGAAAAAAGCAAACAACGTCGCTTATATTCTTGTCGCCAAAGGCAAATGCTCGCTCGCTATCCCACCGAGTAAGGCGCCTATCAATTCATCCCGCTAACTCAATTGGCCTATGTAGACAATGCAGCCAGCTGAATTCTTTTTCTAGTTGCCCTTTTGTATCGCCACAACGAACCCACATTTGCAGTCCAAAAACCATAACAACTGCGTTTAAGTCGTGCCCGAAAATCCTCAAGAAAACAACCTATTGTTCAGAATGAGCACTGATAGGATGCTTTTACGACAATACGCCGAAATTGACTGCCAACTTTCGGTGTTGCGCCAACATCATTACGTGCTATTCTGGCGCGTAATCTGCAGCGAGTTACCCTTTCATTGAGTGTTAAGCTCGGTCCTAAGATCGCTGACAAAGTTTACTGGCAGGCTACAGGCCAAATGTGTCCATTCTGACGATACGCAAACGAAGTGCTAACAGGGCCCTAACCAGGGTTTTATATTGATGAAGGGGCAGAAGATGATTCTGGTTTGTTGTTGCTCATTCGCGAACAACTACTCGGATAGTAACTCGTAGTCTTCGTCACTTTTCTGCCATTGCTACTCAATGGGGTGGAATAAATGCTCTCAAAACTCGCTTGAAACACGCCCCCGTTTTGTAGTGAGAAGATTGACAAGTTGAACTGGGTCGTCGGTCCCCAGAAACGCGATCATCGTAACCGGACGTAGTGCTATACATCTATCCGGATTTATAACCTTCAAATGTTTTGCGTGGTGATAAATTTGCCACCGCATCAAAGATTTGTTGGCGAATTATGGGGCGGGATGTGCAATTCACGAATGGTTTCTTCATATGTTTAGATGGGTTTCGTCAGCGCTATTAGATCTGTGTTTTGAACTCGTTCACGGTCTCCTACGAAGACACACCTGACCAGTGACCAGTACCCAACTTCATGATCAACCCACTCTGTGCAGACTGCAGTCCAGGGGAAGAATGACTGTATCCCTGTCACGCACTGCTGTGGTTTACCCCTGGTTGTACACCCCTGTGGTCTGTGTCGTCTACCACCACCACCACCCCCTTCACTGATTTAGGGGATCGCAACAGTTCTCATAGTCATCTGAATACACTACAACAATGGCGACGCTGATGCTGGCGTCGGGCGGCGTGGCACTCGGCATGGCCTGGGCAATCGGGGCCCAGGATGTGTCCAACGCCTTAGGGACGGCTGTTGGGTCGAAAGCGGTTACGGTCCAGCAAGCAATCATGATCGGGGCGGTCTGCGAGTTCGCAGGCGCTTTGGTCGGAGGCGATGTCGCACAGACAATCTCCAAAGGAATTCTTGACCCAAAACTGACGGGGTCATTGGAGATTTACAGTCAGATAATGTTCTGCACGCTGGCCGGCGCGTTTATCTGGCTCGCCATTGCAACAGCATATGCCTTACCTGTATCTACGTCGCATAGTTTAATCGGGTATTTCTGTAAATTTTCAAGAAATTTTTTCAATTATCTTCGCAGTTAACGCCTCAATCTATATTTTATATTTGACAACGTGTTTTGGTATCTGTTCCTAAATATTCGTTTTAACCAATAGCATGATGACCATGTGCAATCGATTTTTTTTTCGTTAAAACATTAATAATTTTATGGTCCAATGTCTAAAGTGAATGACAGGTCTCTAGTTGGCCTTGGATTGGTTTTATGCCCTCAAGCTCTTAATGTGNATTGCAACAGCATATGCCTTACCTGTATCTACGTCGCATAGTTTAATCGGGTATTTCTGTAAATTTTCAAGAATTTTTTTCAATTATCTTCGCTGTTAACGCCTCAATCTATATTTTTATATTTGACAACGTGTTTTGGTATCTGTTCCTTAATACTCGTTTTAACCAATAGCATGATGACCATGTGCAATCGAATTTTTGTTCGTTAAAACATTAATAATTTTATGGTCCAATGTCTAAAGTGAATGACAGGTCTCTAGTTGGCCTTGGATTGGTTTTATGCCCTCAAGCTCTTAATGTGTCTGCCCTATCAAAAGTGATTTTATCATGGGTTATATCCCCTGCTGCTGGAGCGATTATCTCATTCTTCGTCTTCTACATCATAAACAAGTTCATATTGAAGAATGCTCGCCCGTTAAGGGCGGCTCAAAATTTGATCCCATACTTTTTCGGCTTTACGCTAAGCGTATTAACTGCCTTTTCAACACTCGCTGGACCTGTTGACTTCAGGTTATCACGTTCATTTGTGGTGTTCACTTTTTTCTCAGCTTGCTTTTATCTGAGTAGCGGGTTTTAACCTAACCTTAGCGTCGCTCAGATTTTTGAGATGTACAAAAAACGGTTGTATGTTTTTGTTTCTTCATCAACTTCAATGATTTGCTTGTTTTAAATTTCTTTCAAATAGATTGTCGAAAACCCAAAGTTTTCTTGCCGCGTTGATTGTATTTTGCCTGTCCACAGCTGCGGCTTTTAAAAATGGAAACTCTCGTGGTAAGATAACTGTGGACTTGTCTTCTGATGAAGACCCTGTCGAGGCGGCTGAGGCCGTTTTCATTCGTCTAATGGTGATCACTGCATGCGTCGTTTCGTTTGCCCATGGCAGCAATGATGGTGTGATTTTTGTGCTATGAAGATGGCTATCAATTAAGTTCCATCTTTTCACAGTCTCAAACTCGATTGGGCCGTTTGCCGCCATTGTTGAGGTTTATACGACAGGTAACACTTCCTTTTTGCGCTGCGCCCGTATTCGATTCACCAATATAGAACTTTCAAGTCCATATGATTTCAGAACTTTCTAAGTGTTTCAGTGCCATTTCTGATTCTATTAACCGAATAGATAATGAATTTTCCCTCAATAGGTTCAGTTGATGGGCATGAACCCGTATCGTTATGGATTCTGATTTTTGGCGGTCTTGGAATTGTTTTAGGGTTATCTACATATGGTTACAAGGTCTGCAATATATTTTTTCAAAGCTGGCTGTTACGATCTCATTTTCTTCTTGTTTAGGTTATGGCGACTATTGGAGAACGAATCACAAAATTGACATACTCCCGCGGATTCTCTGCTCAAATCGCAACTGCCTTGACGGTTTTGACTGCTTCCGTTTTCGGCATCAGCGTTTCTACAACTCATTGCTTGATTGGCGCGATTGCAGGTAAGAATACTGCTAATAGGATCAAATATTGGTTGTAATCGGCATTATTAGGTCTGGGGTTAGTCGAAGGCAGTGAAAAGGTGAACAAGTCAACTCTGAATAGAATCGCTTTGTCATGGATTGTGACTCTACCTGCATCGGCGGCATTTTCCATTACTGTCCTCGCGCTAATGAGGATATCACCCATATAATGTAAAAACCAGATAGATTATTGCTGTCTCCTCTATTTGTTCTTAAAATTTTTTCTTGATTATGGAAACAGTTTACTTGTTTCAAAAGCCATAGTCAAACCCCTTTGTTTGGCCGAATTCTACCTTTTGTTGGGGCGTGTTGGAGACCATCTACTTCTGATCGAAATTTCAGCGACACTTGAATCCGTATGAGACGAATTCAATGGACTATCAGTGGCGACCTTGTTTCATCAGCGAGGGGGACAAGCAATATCCAAATTTAAGTTGGGACCGAATCGCTGTCGTATTTCCCCGTTTTGCCATTTTTAACCAAGAACACACACCGTAAGGCGTATCATGCNACTCTACCTGCATCGGCGGCATTTTCCATTACTGTCCTCGCGCTAATGAGGATATCACCCATATAATGTAAAAACCAGATAGATTATTGCTGTCTCCTCTATTCGTTCTTACAAATTTTCTTGATTATGGAAACAGTTTACTTGTTTCAAAAGCCATAGTCAAACCCCTTTGTTTGGCCGAATTCTACCTTTATGTTGGAGCGTTTTGGAGGCCATCTACTTCTGATCGAAATTTCAGCGACAATTCAATGGACTATCAGTGGCGACCTTGTTTCATCAGCGAGGGGGACAAGCAATATCCAAATTTAAGTTGGGACCGAATCGCTGTCGTATTTCCCCGTTTTGCCATTTTTAACCAAGAACACACACCGTAAGGCGTATCATGCTCGTTAGACCCCAAACGTACCAACGCTTTTGAAAAACGGAATCCCTGACAATATACAACTGTCAACAAAAACTGGTACCGCGCGCTCGCGATTGAGACTTGGAGATCTTCAGTTCTTACAGTTAAACTAGATTCACAAGAGGTTCGCTGCCTAAACGCTGCGTTCTGGTGATTGGCGACCCCTAGCACAATGTACGGCACTAATGCTTGCCCGCTATGGTTGGAAAACGCCTACATCAACACAGTGCGAAGCTGACGGGTTCTCAGCATTTTGGCACAAAACCTGAGTTTTCGTTCTGTGTAAACACACATGATCGGCCGTGAAAATGTTGCATAAACAAATTCAATTCCGTAGTTTAATATTAGATGGGATATTTTGGTTTCGGGGAACCGCGTTGGAGGTGGATTCTTCCGGCGATAACGACGTAAGTGCAGCCGCAACCTCTGAATCGTCCCGGGCGACCGGGCAAGCAACGACACCGTGCCCGCCTGAACCGCAGAGAGCGCAAACGTGGCTCGAACTGCACTTTTCGGAGCGACAACTCTGTGTTCTGTTGAACTGGTAACAAAACCGGATAGGGCCGGCCGACTCTGTTGCCGGCAACGAATCCGACCTGCGGACGTCATCTCGACGATCACGTCGGGAGTAATCATAACTGAAAATACACACAAACAATGAATGACTTGCTGAAGTTCTGGAAAAAAAAAGAGGGTTTTCTGACATGTTGTCTTTTACTATGTGATGAAAGAGCAACCAACATAAAATAAAATGTCTTACGCGTCACGACTGTTGCGTCGAGAAGAAGAATAATGATCGGTCGGTAATAAAGGTCGGTACGCTCTTCTGGACGGTGACCGGGAACGAGACCTCTGCGATGAGCGATGCTCACTGCGATCGTGACAAGTAGGCGACTAAAAACACATTTAAGAGTTCTACGCTGCTAGCTGTCGAACGAACAACAGTAATTTTGAAAAAGAAGGAACAAAGAGCAAACATAAAAAATCTTTGCGAAAATAAATCGTGTCATCCTTGTACAAAACAAGGAACGTTTACATTGCGACGAGTTGACGATGAGCGTGAAGATGGCAACGCAACAGATACGAACAAGCCATTGTAGGAGCCGGTTACTTTCTCGGTGAATATCAACGACGTTTTTTGCAGATGCGATTGCCTAACGAATTCAACCATATTAGAGCGAATTTGGACACAAATAAAAGATCATCTATAAAAAGCAGAAACAGTACATAACGACTACGTCCAAAAACGGTGCTTGTTATGAGATTCGACAACCAATTGCCTCTGGAACGTCATAAACAACTGTTGACAATGATCTACGAACCATTTGAAAAAATTGACAAAAGTGTCCAACGTGGAGAGCCCGGCCTGAACAAGACGTTTGGAGAAATTACATCCGTAACGGGCCTCGTACATCTTTCGAAACATTAGGATTACATAGTGGAACACTAGCCCTCTAGCGTCAACTTACGGCAGGAAGAGTCTTAACGTCGCAACAGGTGGACGAAGATCGCGTTGCAAGCATTGCCAGTATCTAAGAAAAAGTAAATGCCAAGCGACAAAAGGACGACGTGGGGCGGTGCGTTCAGAGTCAGTCATTCATGGCTGAGTGTTCTCAGCAATGGCTTGACTCATCGACGTAATATTAAACACCAAAGAGTTGTACAGTGCAAATAGAGAGAATCATAACAGCATTAGACTAGGTGAACAAAAAGACTAAAAAACGAACAAAAACAGCACTGTGAAGAAAGAGTAAATAAAACGAAGCGATCCCACCTCATTTTCTAGTGAATACATGGAAAAGTCCCTGTCTGATTTAAAAGAATTTTTGGAAAGGGACACGGTTGAATCTGAAATGGGGACACACGTTGCTACAGCGGTCGGGCTAGGCAAACATAATGTGGGAATGAATATCGAAGATCAGCATACATAACTCACCGGTGGTGATCACCACTCGTCCTATGAACCGGACTCGACTCGGGAGGATCAACATCCATTGGTAAAGCGCCATCCTCTGGAGAAGAATCTCGAGACGAGATTACACACGGCAGTTCAGCAACCGGTTCCACAGCAGCATCTTTCTTCTGCGAGTTTGCTAAAAACGTCGATTTGGGGGTTAAAATCGATGAAGGGGGTGTCCTCGCCATGGGGGAAGTATAGCAGGAAGTTGACGCCGGGGGTGCTGAAGAATCAGCATGGGGCGGTGCAGCACAGTCTGAAGGGATTAAAGCGTCACGTGCAACCTGACTGAAAGATGGAGAAATAGAAGTCGAAAATGGCGACCCATCAGAGTTGGATGGATTTACGGAACGGCTTAAAGCAGACGATGAAACTACATGAGGCGCTACAGGATGAATAGGCGACGATGAGCGAATGGACATGGGATGAGGAACAGAAGACGAGGGAACAGACGATGCTGTTAGTGTAGTTCCAGAGCGAACAATGACATTGGAAGGTGTTGGTCCACGAACTGCTGGATAAAATGACAGATTCTGGGAGAGCGTACAATTAGCGTTGGCATTAACCGGCACGGTGAGTAGTGATGAACTGGCCGAGGGCCCAATATCAGATCGAGCGTTAGGTGTGATCATGCCATTGGATGATGGAGTCGCAGGAAAAACTGCATACCTCTCAATGGGGATTTTGGAAGACGATAGTGAACCCTTATCAGAAGAAGTTGCTATGCGCTCAGGGGACGTTGACGAGTTCTTGATGTTTTCTGATTCTAGCGACGTGCTCTTTATGGCAATAGGAGATTCATCATTAACATTATTTAGGCGCCCATCAGTAAACGGACTTTTGAGTTCATGAATTGGACGCCACTGAATTTCTTGTTCAAAATCTTGCATATCGTCCTCAATTGGTGAATTAAAACCGTTATCGACCTGATTCTGAACCGGAGGGGACGGAGGCCCGTTACCAGCGGACACTGCCTGTGGAGATTCAGAGATGACGCCATCAGCTGCTGAAATTGTCGGGGCAGGGCCATCTTTGAACTCGGGTATCACGTCCAAAGGATGAACGGAATACATATTCTGGGCCATATTCTTCATTTCGTCAGCAAAAAGTAGAACATTGTTCACGAATAATCCGAGATAGTCAACGTGTGGCCGATGCCCGGCTACTTCCGCTTTCAAAGCCATATACGCCGCTTCTGCCTAATAAACGTTGAATTTACGTCAGAATTTTCAAAGACCGTCTATAACTACATTAGTGCAAAGAATGACGATCAAAATATCAAATCAGGAAGAGAAGTGATTTTTTTTCAATTTTTACACAGTTGCAGTAAATAACAGGGGAATTAAAGAGATATGAGAATTATTCGGAACGAAAATGGCGAACAAAGCAAACAGATGGCGGTACAGCCAAACAAGAAACACCATAGCTCCATGGACCCGGTCCGCAGTAACAAAAAGGCAATGAATAGAATCGAATGAATAATTGAAAACAATTGACAATCAATGAATTTACTGGTACCTGGATACGTTTCTGTCGTTCTAAACCGATTTCCACCTCAAGCGTCATCATTCGCTTCTGGGTTTTCTGCCAGTCATTGACAAACCTGGTCAGGTCGGGCATATTCGAGAACGACATGGCTGATGGATGAGTAGAATCGGCCGCCGAGACCTTAAGAAGGCCACGGTTGTGGTGATCGTGTTCTGGCACCAGTGTTGGTCACGACGCGATGTGGGCGGAGTCCGTAGTAAAGTCCCCGTCGCCGTCCCCCCCTGGTCTTCATATCATCAAATCAAAATCTTAATGGACTGCTG
>OUQQ01000601.1:0-12287 GCA_900404475.1 Spongospora subterranea | reverse complement strand
ATAGCGAATAAATTCGTTGCGACAGAAGCGGCAGGCATTGCTCGTAAAAATACAAAACGAGTGTAAATGCAAACCACAACGGGTAAAACGTTATTACCGTAGGAGATGTTGGGAAGGATGTCGCTGTATCAACAGCAAGATGGTCCATTGGCATGGTCGCCGTTATAGGTGTCAACGGGTGATGGCCTTGTTTGACTAAATTGTGCCTTGAGCATTGTGTGCAATCACGGCGCATGGACGGCCATAGTTGGCCGGCACCGAGAATTGCAGCAACAGTAGCTTGGCAAAATGACCTTAAATATGAGCCTTCTCAATTTAGGACATCCTCTTGCTCATTGACGTCTATGTTTGGGCTGTGATGCGTAAAATTCATCTCTATTTTCGACGACGGATGAAGTCTTGAGAGCGCGCCTGGCAAGACATTCAAAACGCCTGGACGATGGATGATTTGTATCAATCCAATTGTAGAGAATTGAGAATATGATCTTCTGCGAAAATAGATATGCAAGTGCTCGATGATCCGTATAAAGAGTAAAATGACGCCCCCATACAAAATAATGACAGCGTTTCAGCGCAAAAACGATTGCAAGGAGCTCTTTCCGTGTCGTCGAATAATTGCACTCCGACTGATAACGCTCTGGCATAGAAACCAATCCAATTACGATTGCCGGCAACGTCCTCGTCCTCTGGTTTCCTCAGCTGATAAAGTACTGCTCCGATCCCAACGTCAGAAGCGTCCGTGGCAATCACAAAGGGCTCTGAAAAGTCTGTAAACGATAAAAATGTTCCTAATCGAAGAGTTGCCTTTAACGACTCGAATGACTGAATTCGCTTGTCGGTCCAATGCTCATCTGTCAGAATGGGAATTTTTCTCATAGACTCTAACGGAGCTGCTAATGTTGAATAACATGGAATGAAATCTCTGAAGTAATTAATCAGTCCAAGAAATTTGGATTTTTCCGTACCGGATTGCGCAAGATTCCACTTCTCGACATCGACGAGTTTCCTCGTATCGATGGATATCCCATCCCTGCTGAAAGTATGGCCTAATAAATGAATAGGTTGACGAAAGAAGTGGCTTTTCTTCGAATTGATGCGCAGGTTTGCTGCGGTAAGGCGATCGAGTGTCTCGATTATATCCTTCAGATGCTGCTCGGCTGTGTGCGAGCCTATCGGAACATCGTCCTGAAATGGTTTGGCACAGTTAGAACCTTCGATATGCGATTCATGACTCGTTGAAGGACGAACTCGGTCTTGGGTCCGAAAGGTGCTTTTGTGAACATTAGGTGTCGATCGAACAATGTCAATTCGAGTTTGCATCGGTGCGGCAGATGCACCGGTAATTGTAGAAAACTCTGCTCCAGACCTATACCACTGAAGAAACATTTTCTATCAAGAAATCTAAAATGTCGGAAACGAGCGGCACCGGGTACCTATCTGGTTTGAGAAGAGTGTTGAGCGGTCTCGGGTCGAGACAGACGCGCCCGGGTTTCTTTGCTCCGGTTGTGATATCCTTCTTTAATGCGACCGTCCACCGTTAATGGAACGTTCCTTGGTGCCTCTCTACCAACTTGCCTGAATCTATCCAAACTGTAACCTGGTTGTCCACTAGGCTATGAAGTTTTTCTGGAATGATGTACTGCCGCCGGCAAATATGTGTTGCATCTCCAGTATCTAAATACATGCACGCTTCAGGAATTGAGCAAAATGAATTGACAGGCAGAGATGTGTTGCGGTTAATGGCAGCCAGAATGTCTGGATGACTCGCAAGAGGATGTGCAGCCTCTTCCTGTGGATCGAACAGACATGGATCTTTGTCCTCAAATGGCGGCATTTGAAAATCAGAAAACGGCAGTTCAACTGGTAGACCACCTGTAAAAATCCTAGAGGGCCAAAAAGATCTCTTCCAATGGTGGTGGGAATACCTTCCGGAGGTTCCACAATTTCGAATCGGTGACTGAAGAGGGAAGAAGCCCAAAGAAACGAGACTTGAATGGACCCGATTCTGGGAGTGAATGCATTGCGCTTGGACAGCGATATTACCGAGTTCGAGCTGGCCGACTGGAACGTCTGCTTTGTTCCAGGTGAAAACGCTCATAGATCGTTGTCGATATTGATGAAAAAGAGGAGCCTGAATCAACATAGGCTTTGTCTTCAATGCTGCCATCGAGACGTAGTGGCGCAAAATCAGCAGACTCGTAATCGATCTGCTGCGTACTGGAATGGTGAAACGAAGGGCAATCTTCAAACAGTTTCTGAGCACCGTAGACAGAATCACTCGACTCCTGGGCTTGCTCCTCCGGGTTTCCTCTGATGAGTGCATGAAGCTGGTATCTGATAGAGCTTGCAGATTTGTAGCAGCGCGGTGCGGTGTGGCCCATTTCTCCACATTTGAAGGATTTTGCTTCTTTTGCGGCGTCACATGCGGCCATGTATTCGACTTCTGTAGTAGACAGTGTTACCGCTTTCTGATATGTACTTTTCCATGAGATAGTATTCTCTCCTAACTGATATGCCCATCCGGTGGTTGATTTTCGATCAGTTGTGTCGCCAGCGTGATCGCTGTCGGCCCATCCGGTCAAAACAAAATTTCCGTGCCTGAAGGTTAAGCCGACTGTGCTGAATCGTTCGCCAGAGACGCTTCGTGGGATTCGTAACATGTCTTGCGACCGATTCACAGCCAATGCCAAGTCGGGTCTAGTGCTGTTCGTGAAGTATATTAGGGATCCGATTGCCTCGCGAATGGGTAGTTCTGGCCATCATTGCTTTCTGCACCGCCTGGCTCGTATGTCTTGTCATTGGTGTAGAACGACATTTGCATTGCTCTTGTCCAAATTTTCTCACATTAGCCTTAGAATATGCTGTTTGATCGAGTGTGAGGCCGCTGTTGGTCTTTGAAACTTCGATTTCAAGGGTGTTGAATTTCACCCAGATTCTTCATGCGAAACCTCGATATTAGAACTCGTTCGACGTGGATTTTTGGATAAAAATATTGGATTTGTATAAGGAAACCGCTGAATCGCACAATCAATTCATCATTGCAATAACGAGGCCTTGATGTTCCAGCTAAAGCACCTTTCAGGCACCACAATTTCAAAGATTTCACAAACGATTTTTGCCTTCTCAACGGAAAAGAGTGAAGAAAATTGTATACGAATTTCGGCACTGTTTTTAATGGTGACTTAGTTGTGAAAAATCTTAGAAAAGAAAACAAGGCATCAAAGTTAAAGAGAACATTGGAAGAAACGAAACAATGTCGAATTTTGAACCGGTCCTTCGACTAAGATGATGTAAACCGAAAATGGAAACAAATGCCGACACACGCAGCAACGATCAACTCAGACATCAACTCTTTGTACAAGACGGATGAGGCATTCAATCCAGAACGATAATATCGTCAGCACGGCAAGCACACCACGAGCAACAGAAAGAATGAAGATGTTTGTCGGACCGCTTGAGAGTCCAAATAAGCAACAGGGACGGATCTTCAGTATCTGTTGGGGGTCACACGACACAAACTACAATCGAAACAAAGCTGTTAATGCCAGCAATGACTACTAACATAGAAATTGAATGAGGCCGTTTAGATCCACAAATTTTGGCAAAATTAAACTTCGCTGATGCGTTTGGGAATGTATTTTGCAAAGTTGACTTTTGCAAAGTACAATATTGGACCTAAAATATTCCGGCGGCAAATGAAAAATTCAGCCAAAGAGATTTGAAATACGGTACACATATAAAGATCTTGTTCTTCCTCCATGCATCATGAAGACACCGATTGCGACGACCATTCTGCCACCGACATTGCTGTCTTAACGGTCGGATAGTCGGCAACACACTATTTCTGTGAGCCCTGTCGGACCTCTATAGTGAATGGACAATTGTGTTTGAAAGAACTGCTGCTGCAACATTCCATCGACCAGAGCCAGTTTTTGAAGTTCCTCCAAATGAATCGTGAAACGTTCTTGGCTTTAGGAAGTGCAATCGTGGTAAGTGGAGGATCCATTTCTTCACGTGGTGTCAGCAGAGAGTTAATTGACTATTTCCCCAAGAACGGCTTCAACACTCGGAAGAAACGATTTGCAGGTAAAAGCCTTTATTGGTCGTCATGACAAGATTGTCTCGTTGTCACGACACTTCAGCGCGGTGGACGATGCCCTAGTGACCATTACGTCACCCCTACCATCTGGCGTAGCTCGGTCACAAGTCAATAGAAACAAGAGATTCTTTGCGTACTTCAAAAACTGTATAGGCTGCATTGGACGAAACCCACATTTTAGCAAGTCCACCGCCAGGAAGCGCTGAGACGTTTCTTCCTAGCGCTGGAGTCGCTGGATGTGGGTTCCGTCCAAAGCACCTACAGTTGAAATCTTGAAAGGGCGGAAAAATATCTGGTTTCTGTTGATTTCTGCTGAGTTACGTCAGCTAAAATCAATTGTTTCAGCCGTTTCCAGTTGCCGGTTATTAAGGGAAAATTGATTCGTGAGTATGATGAGAGCGTCATGTAGGTTGCGATTCAACTGTCTGGTTTTGGAAAACATGATGAACTCCTTGTTGAGCGAACAGGTAATAGCATTTCACAATGCGTGTTCCCATTTCCTGATTTACCGCCCTTTGCAACCTGTATCCGATAAGTCCGAGTGTTCGGGTCTGCCTGAGAAAAAAAACTCGCCTAATCCCTCAAGAGCTCCATCAGACATTATTGAATTTCAACCATTCATTAATTATTCGCCATCCAGAATGTCATCAAATCGACAAACACGATTCCGCCCAGAAACATCACTTTTAGAACAGAACTTAAACTAGAGACTGATCGGCGGATAAACCTTTAAAATAGTGTTTATTGTAGAATGGCCATGGCGCGATCAACGGCGGCAAGAACCTGTTTTGGTGCCGTTCCTCCAATATGATTCCGTGCTGAAACCGATCCGTCCAACGTCAGAACATCGAACACATCGGCGTCAATCTGTTCCGAAAACATTCGTAATTCTTCGAGACTGAACTCAGATAAATCTTTGGAGTGTTCGATACCGAACGCAACCGATTTGCCGACGATCTCATGCGCGTCGCGGAACGCCAAGCCCTTCCTAACCAGATAGTCGGCCAGGTCGGTGGCGGTGGCGAATCCCTGCATGGCTGCTTGGCGCATCTGATGGGGATGAACGCTCATCACCTTCATCATATCGGCAAATACTCGTAAACAGTCCTTAACGGTATCGACGGCGTCGAAGAGCGGCTCCTTGTCTTCCTGATTGTCCTTATTATACGCCAACGGTTGCGACTTCATCAGCGAGAGCAACGAGGTCAGAGCGCCAAAAACACGCCCGAACTTGCCACGAACCAGCTCGGGCACATCCGGGTTTTTCTTCTGTGGCATAATCGACGATCCGGTGCAGAAAGCGTCGGATAGATCGATATACCGAAAACGAGCTGAACTCCACAGAATCAGTTCTTCGCTAAATCGCGATAAATGCATCATTAAGGTGCTGGCGCAGGAGGCGAACTCAATGGCAAAATCACGATCGCTGACGGAATCAAGGGAGTTTGATGTAGGGGAAGAGAAGCCAAGGAGTGAGGCGGTGAACGATCTGTCGATGGGGTAAGTGGTGCCGGCTAATGCGGCGGAACCTAATGGACATTGGTTCATGATCTGACGGCACGATGTGAATCGGGCGTGATCTCTCTGCAGCATCTCGTACCAAGCCATCATGTGATGACCAAATGTGATCGGTTGAGCCACCTGTAGATGGGTGAGACCAGGGATAATGGTAGCCGCCTCACGTTTGGCGATCTCCACCAATCGCAGCTGGAGATTGCGGATCTGAGACAGGACCTGATCGATCTCGTCCCGAAGCCAGAGGCGCATATCGGTTGCGACCTGATCGTTCCTTGACCGACCTGTGTGCAGTTTCTTTCCGGCGATTCCGATACGATCGGTCAGGACCTTCTCAATATTCATATGAACGTCCTCGAGTTCGACACACCAGGAAAATTCACCGGAATCGATCTCGCGGCGAATCTCTTCCAATCCGTTAACAATCTGCTCACGTTCAGCACAAGTCAGGACGCCAACTTTTGCGAGCATTGTGGCGTGGGCGATCGACCCATTGATATCGTGATTATATAGGCGATAATCGAATCCAATCGAGGCCGTGAATCGTTGAACAAACGCGTCGGTGGGCTTATTAAACCGTCCGCCCCAGATCGAGCTTGAGCTGGGAACAGACATGGTGACAAAAAGGCAAAATGCAGCCCGCCAGGTCGAAGGAAGGTACCTGAACCAGTGTCCGCCACACTGTACACAGTTGTGTCCCCCACTGTCAATTTTCGATTCCCAGTCATCCATTTGCTGTCGGGGACGAGCGGCGCAATTTTTTTTTGCGCAGTTGCCATGGACTACCACGAATCACCTGAGGAGGTCATAGGGGTGACGATAACAGAGCTGAACTGAACCAAAGAAAGAAGTGATTAAACCTCATCTAAAACAATTCTAAAACTAAATGGTTGGAGAATCTATGAATGTTTTGCGCCATAGTGGATCGTGCTTCAGCATCGTCGACATGTTGGTTGCGTGAGTTTAGTTCCATCGACAACTTCATTGCATGGTCATCAAGGAGATCTATTATTATACAGGTCGCCATCATGTCTGCAGCTCAGTATCTATTATCCCGTGTTGAATCCTTTGTTTGAATCTTGCCTTTAAACCGCCTCAAATTCATTTGCCCGACGTTATGTACAAGAGGATTCGGAAATAGTTGGCATATTGAATCGTCACCATATACGATTATCGGGAGAATGAACCTGCATGGGAACAGATTGAGATGGTGACGAGTAATAGCTGACAAACGACGAAGAACTGAAACAGTCGCCAAGCTACACAAGCAACCCAAAGAAGTTAAAACGAAACATGGACCAACAACCACATTCCTCTGTGCCTGTTCAGATCTACGGCGCTTTACAGGTCTTCATTTGGTCTTTTCCCGCTTCTGGTCTAATAGGATTCTTTAGTGGATACCCATGCTACTTATAGCGGCCAGTCGGGGAGTATGTCTTAAGATATGACATCAGACATTGTCATTTGTCGTCATCATCCACATCATATTCTAGACATGGATGGTTTGAACTGTTTGCGAATTGCTTTGCCGTCATCAAATTGTTGCGGGCTGCAAATGTGAAACATCGTGATTCTTTAGTTACTTCATGGGTAATGTCCGTTCCAGGATAAAGCGTGAAGATCACAATTGCTTTTTCCCGAATTGATTTCATTGATAATGTATGATGTGATGCAATCACAAATGACTCAGTTGGTTTGGGATTTGTATTCATCTGACGTAAAGAAGCTTTTTGATGATGACTTTTTACCACCAATTAGGTTTGGCGTCAAACGGAGACAAGGAGCGGACGCAACTGGGAAAGTCTCCGACCCGATTTCCGACGGCAATTTTAGCAGATATTGTTGACAAAAATCATGAATCTGGAGATTGCATGCCACAGATTGGCATCGGAAAGAGCATCGAAATTGCCCTGTACTGTAAAACACCTTTCCAATATATATACACAGAAGAGTAACATTCGTTCATCCTCTCCAAAGGTCATCCGCCTGGTAGCTGACGTCTCTGGGTGAATACTTTCGACAACCTCGCGACCTTTCCCTTGATGTTAGGCTGCTTGATGTTTTCTTTGGGATCAAGGTTGCGCATCAATGCTTACGGCTTGGAGACGTCGAACAGGGATGTTGCAACATGCTGTAGCAATCGCATCGATTTGTGAATGATGATACCTTCAGTTGAAAGACCAGGCAATGGTGTGTAGATTTGGGCCAAAGTCGAGTGAGATCAAGTCTAACTGACATGCACGAGGGAGGCCATGCAAACCACGACACAATCCAGTAATTCCAGTTGGGAGTTGGGACTTGATAGTGTAGCCGAACCATCAAACATCAATATGTTTGTTCATAAACTGAGTCAACTTTAACTTGTTTCGAGCCATTTTTTTACAACAGAGAGTTTCAGAACGGTACTGAAAAATAGAAATTCGTTCAAATGGTCCTGCTTATGAGACCAGTTCCAATGTAAACTTCTTTTCATCCTCAATTGCAGTTTCAGGAAATTCGACCGATCAGTTCAAACAGACGCGTTTGACATATTCAATAGATAATATATCAGCGGACCCAACTGGACAGCAGATGTATGCAACTGGTTGAAGCTGGCATATCGCTGTGAAAATCATGCCTTACCGGGTATCACGTGCGGTAAATCGAATTCTGATTGCACTTTCGGTCGTTCTTAAGAATCTGAACTATGCAAAAATTTCCGAGTGGTTGCTTGAGGTTGTGGCTTTGCTGTTATCTTTCAGATCAACGTCCACTGCTCTAAATGGCCGTCTACAAACATCCTGTGTTCTTCGCTGCCATTGGCAATCTCGATGCGACTCAGTCTTGAATGAACCATTATTGAATGTGGAGTAACGATTGCAATTATCCAGGTAATATTGAAATTTTGCAAGAAGTTTTCTCTTCAAAAACAAACAGTCAAACATATTGGTGCATGACAAGATCATAGTGTAGTTTTGAAAACTGTATACATTGAATTATCAGATGATTTCAGGGTTTATTGATGATTGCATCGCAGGGCATCTTCCTGGAATGACATATAGTGGGCTTCAGTTCCCTTGTTATGTAACTGTCCATTCGGTTAAATAACGATTCTACAATAACTCTTCTGTCGTTATTTGTGTTGTAAACATTGGTGTGTGAGATACAATGATCGACAGAGACCGGTTTTTGGATCGCTATAATAAATTACTAGGTTGAATGAGCTAAAAAACCGGCCGCATGCAGATCTGTGTAGAAAATAGCTTTCTTCAAGTCTGCATTCCAGTCTATTTATAGGTAGTTGTGTCTGGTGTTTGAGACTGCCTTGCAGTGGGAGTGTAACCGCAACAGCATTGGCAGGGGTCGATATCGGACACCAAAGGCTTTCTATCGGGTCAGTTTGTCATTGTTCCAATTCAATATGATGTGGTATCTGTTAGTGTTCATTCTATTATCTCATGTGGACTCGACTAACGACAACAATCAACTCTGTGGCAGAATCCCATTCGTCAATGTACCTTCCATCAACAGTGAATTACAGTGCAATTTTGAACCTGACTACAATCAAGACCATGTAGTGAATTCGCCGTTTTCCGAGGGTCCAGCGCCTGATCGTGCTTTTTTTCCGTTTTCTCCAGTAAGTGGAATTCTGCCGAACCAACCAGATTGCCAAATAACGGCGAATCCCACTTCACAGCTTGTGGCATGCTCCACTCGACACAGTGATCAAACCTCAAGCCATACTTTATCAATTGGCAACAGTGTAACTCGTGACACTTTTCGAACTGACAATATTGAAAACCTTGCAGTTCAAGTTCTATCTCCTGAGAGCCAAGCTTTAGAAACTGCTTCATTTCCGATATTTTTAGGAAGTTCCATTCTGTCGAATCAACCAAATTGCCAAATAACGACGAATCCCATTTTACTACTTGCTGCCTGTTCAACTGGAAACAGTGATAGAATTTTTTGCGAAATCCCTGCTATTGATGTATCTCCTGGAAACAGTGTAAAATGTGTTACTTTGGGACCCAGCTACACAGAAGAACGGGCAGTTCAAGTTCTATCTCCTGAGAGCCTGGCACCTGGCACTGATTCATTTCAGTTTTTTTTAGAAGGTCAAATTCAGTCACACCATCAAGAGTGTCAATCCACTATGAATCCACTTTCACAAATTTTCGCTGTTTCGACTGGAACCAGCGATGTCTGCACGAACGGTATTCCTGTTGTCAAGTTATCTCCAGCCAACGTACTATATGATTCTTTTCGTCCCGATAACATTGCAGACCTGCCAGTTCAAATCAATGGCGGAATCCCAATCGTCAATGTATATTCCCGCAACAGTGAATTGTATAGCATTTTTCAACCTGACTATAATGAAGACCATGTAGCGGATACCCTGTTTTCCGAGGGTCCAGCGCCTGATAGTGCTTCTTTTCCGTTTGCTTCAGTAAGTGAAATTCTGTCGAACCAACCAGATTGCCAAATCACTGCGAATCCCATTTCACGGCTTGTGGCATGTTCCACTCGACACAGTGATCAAACCTCAAGCGATACTTTGTCAATTAGCAACAGTGCAACACGTGACACTTTTCGAACTGATCACTTTCAAAATCGTGCAGTTCAAGTTCTATCTCCTGAGAGCCCAGCACTAGAATCTGCTTCATTTCCGATATTTTCAGGGAGTTGCATTCTGTCGAAGCAGCCAAATTGCCAAATCACGACGAATCCCATATTACTACTTGCTGCCTGTTCAACTGGAAACAGGGATAGAATTTTTTGCGAAATCCCTGCTATTGATGAATCGCCTGGAAACAGTGTAAAATGTGATACTTTGGGACCCAGCTACACAGAAGAACGGGCAATTCAAGTTCTATCTCCCGAGAGCCTGGCACCTGGCACTGATTCATTTCAGTTTTTTTCAGAAGGTCAAAATCTGTCAAACTATCAAGAGTGCCAGTCTACTATGAATCCACTTTCACAAATTTTCGCTGTTTCGACTGGACACAGCGATCACTGCTCGAACTGTATTCCTTTTGTCAATTTTTCTCCAGCCAACATATTATATGATACTATTTGTCCCGATAACATTGCAGACCTGACAGTTCAACATCAAGTTCCCGAGAGTCAATTACTTGGTACTGCTTCATTTCCTTTGTCGACACATGCAATTTCCTCGAATGAATTTGTTGGACAAGTATCGTCCAGTGAACGGTCTCAAACCGGCAATGGCTTCACTCCAAACAGCGATCAAAGGTATATAGGCAGTCCCGACGTGACTGGTTTTTTAACAACGATTTTAGCACTAAAGATGTTTTGCCTGTCCCCAAAAAACGCAAGATTGATCGATTGTCGTGCGAAGAGTTGCCATTAACTTTCAACGACAGGATACGCTCACCCTTGGCATTTGCTGTAACTTGGCCAATACCAAAATTTTCTCGTCCTCACACATTCATGCGCAAGGTTTCGGAAGAACCACTCTTTGCATTGGAAGTTTTCTTCAACAGCACAAGGAACACGAAGACACAAAATAACAATTGTGTCGCTGTCCGAAGTCAATTGGAAGTTTTCTTTAAAAGCAGAGGGAACATGCAGACACAAAATAGGATTTGTGACGTTGTCCGAAGCGCCGTCGTCATCGCCATTGACAATTACCTTCTGGACAGTCTTTGTCGCTTTACAGGCGATTTGAATGTCATGAGACCTCACACACGTCAGATTTCGGAACATATAATGGGTCATGTTGATAAGAACTTGATATCATGTTTGGAATTCGCTTCCCTACCTTGGCAGCAGCAGCAAAACCTGGTGAGCTTTGCCCCCATGAGCTTAAAAGGCGAGTTCTCGTCCTCTGTAGTCGGAATTTTGGCGACCATGTCGGTTGTATTCCGATCAACAACATCATGTGGTTATCATCATTCTACTTTGAAGTTGTTCTGGAATTCATCAGTGAAACTGCTAGAACTGCATGGTGCTAATCGACAGGATGTTTTTGATTGCTTGAGGCTTCATATTATGGACCGAATTGCCTATGCAAAAGGATCAAGTAGAGGCAAGCTTCACTGGAACAGAAATCAAGATACTGGCAATATCCTGATCATGCACCTGTCAATAGTTTTGAATAGCATTGCCGATGAATTGGAGAAACAGTTCAATATTCGCGCCAGAAACAAAAAAGTCGTAAAAATTCAAAGAACTCGGACCTACCGGAGACGCAAAGCAGACACGAAAGGTTAATTAGTTCAGCGAATCAATGTGCCGAACAGTTCAATCCTTCTTTCGGATGACTTTTGGAGTAAATTATAGTGTTTTCGGTTCCACCTGTTTTGATCTCTTCACAAATGTTGCCTAGATGGCACACGCACAGCATTCTTGTCAACTCCTTGCATAGTCTGTATTGATACACTTCGGTTGTAACGACAGCAGAGAGGGGGGCGCATCGTTCATTGCCCCAAGTAATAAGCAGTACTTGTGGAAAACTCGACGCACTTCAACCAGGAACATTTGTCCGTCCAATTGTTGCGACCCAAAACCGAGTTGAGCAAAAATTCGATAACTCCGTAGGTACTTCAACCAGTCTCTAATAACAGTTTGACAAGAATTATCTTCACGGTTTACGAACCGCTTTCAAAATCATCTTCACGGTTTACGCACCGCTTTCAAGACCATCTTCACGGTTTACGCACCGCTTTCAAGA
>OUQQ01000375.1:20016-31891 GCA_900404475.1 Spongospora subterranea | reverse complement strand
TATTACCTTGCCGGCCTCATTATTCTTCCATCCCACAAACCCTTTCGCAAAGCGCATTAGGGGGGCTCTTTCTGTATTCGCTCCGGTCTCGCGCTCAGCTGCACTGCTAGTCAAGAAACGAGATTAAGTTCTGGGTCGTTATGTCGTCAGCGGTTGATTTCAGTTCAGTGTAGTGGGGGGCGATTCCGACCAACAAAGATCGCGGTTTTTATCCAGATCATTTTCCCACGTGAAATACCGATCCGACCCTGTGAAGTTTATGGTCCTGTTCCAGATCCGGAATACCCAACAATAAAAATCCTCCTCCGATCCGTCAGACCCCGATCACTCCGTTCCTTCGCTGTTCAATGACGCTGCCGATGGCGCCCGCCTCCGAACCCGATCCGCTCGAGAAGCCGCCGCTGCCGTGCCCATACGACCTCTACTCCCTGAACCCGTACGATCGCCACACCAATCCCGACGGGATCGTCGAGCTGGCCATCGCCGACAATCGTCTGCTGTGGGATCTCCTCTCCGACCGATTGAACCGGTCGCGCGCCCTCACCTTTGACAGCGCCAGGTCCTCTCTCCGCCCTCCATTTCCCCCACGTCGATCCCTGACCACCGCTCCCCCGATCTAGATACGAATCCCCACACGGTTCGTCGTCGTTGCGTTCGACGATCGCCGATCTCCTGTCCCTGATGACGTTGCCCGACCAGACCCCGATCGACCCCCGATTCATATCGATCACATCCGGTTGCGAAGCGGCGTTGGACGTGGTTTTACAGGTGATCAGTTCGATTCGTGTCGTCCAATCCCCCCTGATCTATCGACCGCTGTTTTTGTTCATCTCAGACTGTTTGTGGAGTTGGCGATGGCGTATTGGTCGTGACTCCATGTTATCCCGGGTTCATCAACAACGTCAACGTTCGCCATTATCGTCTCGTTGAGCGTTATATCCCGATCGGACAGGTGAGTCGTAGTGGATATCGCCCATCGCGCTCTCGAACAACGACGTCCCTGAATTCGGACCAGGACCTGCGTCTGAACGAATCCGATCTGAAGGGGGTGAAGGCGGTGATCATCTCCAATCCGAATGCGCCAACCGGGAGAACCCTGCCAAGGTCATGGCGCTATTCGGGTACCGTTTCCTGAACTGAACTGATCAACAGGTCGACGATCGCGGAGCTGATCGCGGTCACCAACGCGATCGGCGTGCACCTGATCGTGGACGAGATCTTTTCGGTGAATTCGCTATCGCCCCCCGATTCCCGCCCGTCGTCGTCCGTCGTCCCCTTCATCGCGTCGTCGCGCTATTCCCATCTCCACATGGTGTCGGGCCTGTCGAAGGTGGGTCTGGCCGGGTTCAAGATCGGTTTCATCTGCTCCCGATTACCTCATCATCGCCTTCGCCCGTTCACCACCTACTCCCAGCTCAGCTCCGACACCCAATCGCTGATCGCCACCGTCTTCGCCGACCGTCCCTTCACCGCCACCTTCCTGTCGACGTCGCGATCCCGTCTCCGTCGCTCCTACGACATCTGCTCCGACCTGCTCGATCGCCACCACATCTCGTTCCTCAGACCCGACGCCGGCCTCACCCTCCTGATCGATCTGCGCGCGGCGATCGCCGACCGTTCCGAGGAGCAGTTGGCGGACGACCTGTTGACCTCGGCCGGATTATATATCCGCCCTGGGCGATATTTCCATTGTCGCGAACCGGGCTGGTTTCGCCTGGTATTCGCCGACCACGATCAAGTTCGTGTGGGCGTCGAACGACTGGGGCGATTCGTTCGCGGGAACTGCCCGATCGTGATGAAGGGGGGCTACACGAGGCGGCTGTTGAGGACGTGGCGCCGGACCGATCAGATCTGGTCCTGTCTGCGATCAACCAACCCCGATCGATTCCTGCTTCGCCCGATCTCGTTGCGCCATCCCTTCATATTCTATATCGGCCATCTCGTAAAAATCGCGCTGCGGTTCGTCGCCATCGTTGCCCTCCTCTGACTCGGTTGCGCCCTTTGTTTTGTTCAGCCGGCGTTCGCCATCAACCAGATCGCCGCCGCCCTGGGTCAGGACAGCGTCGTTCGCGTCAACAAGGAGTTCGACGAGCTATTGTGAGTTTTCATCGTTCGCGAGAACGACGGTGAGATTTGATTCGGTGGCTGTAGTGAACGAGGGATTGACCCCGATGTGATAACCGGTTCTGTTCATGATCACAGCGCCGCCATCAACACCGATGATTGGCCGGATCATCGTTCCGTCTTCGAGTGAGAAACACCACAGCACCGTGTTTTTTCCCCATTTTCGCGCTCTGAACGGATTCTGAATCGTCGACGCTCCACAGATATTGTGAACGGGTTCACGACACGATCTTGGGCCTGGTCGATCAGCTCTTACGGAACCGGTGCTGGCGAACACTCGATATGATCATCGAGCACGAGCTAATGCACCAAGAAAGTGGGTTTTTGTGGATGAAATCTTTCGCCCGTCGATCTAAATTCGCTGTCGATAGCCCTATTGTACATGATGATCCAGTGCGATGTCGAGTCGTTATCGCCACCGAAATCCATCACCGACGGGACCGCCGCCGCGGCGACGGCGGGCCCGTCGCCGTCGAAATCGTGGCGCCGAATACCGGCGGGATCGGCGTCGATGGGCAACGACCAGGTCTTCGAACAAGACGGGATTTGTATTTGAGCGATTCGGTTTTATTGGGGGGGATCTCTGATCGTCGTCGTCGTGGTTGTGCTAGTCGGATGGGATAACGAGTATCCGCGCGTTGACTGGGCGGTGAACGCGTTCGATCTGGAGTCGGTGCCGGTGTCGAACAGGGACTACCTGGACTGGATCGCCGACGGGGGATATCACCGGCAAGAGAACTGGGACGAGACCGGGTGGATTTGGCGATTGGAACACCGAATTGAGCACCCGGCTCTGTGGAAATATGATCACCAACGACAGATCTGGTCGGTGGTTCTTTGTCGCCGTTTTCCCCTGTTTTCAACCCGCGATCCAATGTTTTTCCCATTTGTCGCCGGTTTCCCCCAAGCGATGCGATTGATGGTGTGTTGGCAGGTTGGTGCGAACCCTGTTCGAATACGTCGCCTTGATGGATATCGCCGACCATCCCGTGTACGTCTCGTACGTCGAAGCGGCCGCCTATTCCCGATCCCATCGCTGTCGAATCATGACCGAACCCGGTTCGTAATTCCCCCCGGGCCGGCCGGCCACCGCCTAACCCATTCTCAATCCATCCCGTGTTCAGAATACGACCGCGCCGTTTCCAATTCCACCTCAGCACTATCGCCATCCGCCAACGTCGACTTCGCCACGTGGTCAACGCGCCCATCGGGGATATCCCAGACCAGTAACGTGCCCTCCCCCCCGAACCCGATCTTCATCGCCGATCTCAGTCCGATTCAGGTTCCGACAGTGGGGTCCACGACCTGATCGGGAACGGCTGGGAATGGACCTCGTCCGTATTCGCCCCGTTGTCGTCCCAGGCCGATTTCCGTTCGCTGCCGTCCTACCCGGGCTATTCCGCCGACTTCTTCGACGGGAAACACTACGTGATGAAGGGCGGTTCCTGGGCCACCGACAGATCCCTTCTACGACCGTCGTTCCGGAACTGGTCGGGAAAACTAGCGCCATCGCCCAATGGAATAATCATCTGAGTTTTTTATTTTTGTGGCGAATCAGGTACCAGGGCTGTTATCGGTTCCCGTTTGCCAAATTCCGTTTATGTCGCGATTGCGGCGTCGGGGCGATCCGATCCGCGATCGTCGACCTCGACCAGATCACGAAATCCAGCGCCGAGCGCGAGTTCGCCGACCATGTTCGGGAAGGGCTAACGTCGCGACCCAAAGCGATCAGCTCAATGTATTTATACGACGACATCGGCTCGGAAATGTCGGTTGGATCGGCGTGTGTGTGTGTGTCGGTGACCCACGATTTGTGATACGATGGCTGTCCAGATACGCCAAGATCACCGAACTGGACGAATATTATCCGACTCGAACCGAGGACGCGATCCTGAAAACGAACTGCGATTTTCTGCGGGAGATGATCGAGGGGGCGTTGACCAGATCGGGGTCGGTCAATATCATCGAGCTAGGATCGGGTGAGTGTCGATGGAACTCGGGGCGATTGTTGTTCCTGACCGACGACCACCCCCGTGTCAGGTGATGGGCGAAAAACGTTACCAATATTAGGGCGGTTCTCATATAGTTCACTGCCGTTCCGTTACTACCCGATCGACCGGTCCAGATCGGCCCTGGTCGCGCTGGACGCGTCGCTGGCCGGCGATGACCAGCCCCCGACCTATCCGATCACCATGGTCTGTGGCGATAACCTCGCCGCCCTGCGCCACATTGTCGCCGCCAATCCCCACGATCAGCGCAACGTCGTCCTGTTCCTGGGGAGCTCGATCGGCAACTACGACGACGCCGCCGCCAAACTGTTCCTGAAAGCGGTCGCGGCGGTGTTGAACGACGACGACCTCGTGATAATCGGGTTCGATCTGGTCAAGGACCTGTCAATCCTTGTACCGGCTTATTCGGATCGCGAAGGTATTTCCGTTCGTCGTTCGTTTCGGGAATTTTACACCATCGTCGTCAGGTGTCACCGCCGAGTTCAACTACAACATATTGTCGCGAATGAACCGGGAACTGGGGGCGAACCTGTCCCCGGATCGGTTCCAGCACTACGCCCACTACAATCCGGTCGAGCAGCGCATGGAGAGTTTCCTGTTGGCGAAGGAGGCGCACGAGGCGGTCCTGAACCTGTCGTCCTCCAGGGAGGAGCCCGTCACGATCGCCTTCCGCCAGCACGAACCGATCCATCTCGAGGTCGGTCGATTGGCTGTTTTCCCCCCAATGTTTGTGTCGCTGAGTTCGTTGTTCATTGAACGTTGGTCGGCAGAATTCCTATAAATACAGTCTGGAGCAGATAGAAGAGATGGGATCGGGTTGTAATCTTCACCTGATCGCCCATCTAACTGACGCCAATCGCTGGTTCTCCGACTCGTGTTTCAGAGTTCGCAAACCGAAATCGCAATGAGGAACACTAACTCTCTCTTTCTCTGTTCCTCGTGATCACTCAATAATTATTACGTTGATAAAAATCCCAGTTGTGAGTTTGCCGAACCGTTAAACTCTATATTGGCGAAACGGATCGATCGAATTAGGAAAAGTGTTTCGTATTGAAGCAAACCGACGACGCGGCGAAAATTTGTAATGAGGTTTCGTCGATATAAATCGATGAATCGCGCCACAATCTGTTTCAACTCAATCTTTGGGCATCGTCGGGACCTCGTCCACGATTATCGCCCGCCATATTCAATGGTGGCCGTTGTGCCCGTAAAATCTGACTAAACGGCGTTGGGAGTGATGGAGCGCCAGTGAATTAACGGGGGGCGGTGTTGGTGTTGCCGGTTCCGGTTTCGATCTTGCCCAATCCGATCGCTACACGATGCCATCGGTGAGCGGGATGCGAAAGGGGTTCGGATTGGAACCCGGGTCGCAAATCGGCAAATTCAAGATCGATTCGAGCGAGATTGACCACATCGTAAGTCGTATTTTTTTTGTTTTTTGGGGGAAATTGCCAATCGCCCGGGCGAATATCTGATCGCCGGTTGGTGATACCAGGAAAGGCGAAAATATCAGCATTACGAGTATCCCTGTACGATCACGTTCAAGAGCAGCGAGAAGGACAAGGTGGGGACGGCGTGGAAGAACCACATCGGTCACCGATCGCGAATCATTCACTCGGAATATGGGAGTCCATACGAGTGCTGGTTCGAGGAACCGGTGAAGGTGGTCGGAGGGAAACGGGTCGTGATTAAGACCACAGCCGTGGCCAATCGCCGCCGCGATCTGCCGACGTTGAAGCAGATTGTGGCCGCGCAACGCCCGCCGGAGACGAAATCGGAGATCGCCGCGCTGGAGCGCGATCAGTATCGGGTCGTGAAATCGCATTGGGCCACGTCCAAGTGCGTTGTGTGTCGGGATCGGATTCTGCCCGGGCAGTTGATTGGGAAACGGACGAAGGGCGACGCCAGAGGCGGATGGGGACACGTTCATTGCTTGGCGGGGGAGAAGGAACAGAAGCGTTCGGGGAAGGGAAAACGAGGGACGAAACGGGAACGTGATACGGGTAAACCGAAACGGGCGACGAAAGCGAAGGAAGCGCCGCGCGTGAAGAGGAGGGGGTTGAACAGAATCGCGCCCGATGCGAAACCCGGTGAACAGGAACGGGATCGGAAACAGGACGTGGCGGTTTGATCATGCGCTCAATTCATTACTGAACAAGAGAGGTGGCCAATAAATCTGTTGGGCGATTGTTGTGTGTGTAGTTGAGCCGTAGAATGGATGGGCGATTGGACCTCCCTAGACCAACCTTGACGATGGCGATGGGCAACAGATCGTCAACGCCCCTCGATCGATGGCACAGTCACCATCGTCGAACTGGGATATTATTCAGCAGAACGATATTGACCTCGAAGCGGAACGAACGTCAATGAAATATGAACGCGTCGACGTTTATTCATCTTGGCAAATGTTTATGAAGTCATTGTAGTGTTCTATTGCGTTGAACGGCGCCCGATATCGAAAACCCACCCAGCCATATTCTGCTGTGCTCGAACAGCCCATGCCCAAACAAGGGATTACTCATTCGATGTGTCCCTGGCGAACCTATGTTGAGTTCAGACCATCGTACGACGCCCAAGCTAATCCGCCTAACGCCAAAAAATCCAGCAGATCTCTAGTGCACTAACTTCGCCAAGAAGGTTTGAACTGCATTTTTCTAATTTACATGAGCATACTGGAAAACAGATGCTTCAACCCGTTCGTCTTCTCAGATCAACACGTGGGTTTCGCAGTGCAGAATGCCAAGATCGTCCAGTTGTCCGGTAACCGCGTTCCGGCTCTCGCAGTTTTTGGTCGTCCCAGTCGGGCGACTAATTTTGCGCCGCCACAGTCGTTGGGGAATCGTAACACAACAATTGTAACGAGGGGAATCAGCCCTGATCCCGTCCCAGAACTATAGGGGGCGTCCACTAATATCATTTACAGCGGAATGGATCACTGTTCAGAGATTGACCAGGTCCAGGATGTGCTCAGCAACCTCGTCGGCTATGTGGAGATGAGGCACCAGCAGACCCAGGAGCGGTCGAGGATTGCGGAATCCCTGGAACTGGAGGGGCTGTCGAAGTCAGGCAGGAAGAAGGCGGTTAAACGCAAGCTGCGGCAGTTGCAGCATCAGGAACGTCGCAAAGAAGAAAGGGCCAGAGTTCAGAAGCGCTCCCGGGAGAAGAATGCTGAAATCTGGCAGAAGCGTAGACAATTGATTGAATCAGGCGAATGTAAGAATCCCTGACAGTGTTTCTGTCAATAATGGCGTGCTAATCTGCGAAATTTCAGTGACCGAGGAACAAGTTATCGCCGATGCTGTTCTTCAGGATTCTGGGCGAGTTGCCAAAGTCATTCGATTGCAACGTGATCAGAAGATGGAAGAGGCATTCCATAGCAATTCGACGCAAAGAATCATAATCGATTGTGAGTTTGACGATGTGATGACCGAAAAAGAGGTAATCGCATTCAGACACCAACTTCGTATTGCATGTGAGTTTTGATATTGTCGTCACTTGACCTGTGTCTAACAGTGTCTTAGATGGGTCTAACAAACGGGCTGAGAAACCAGCCCGATTATATTACGCTGGGATGTCGGCATCAACGTCAAAAGCACTTGGGGAAGAGTCGTTGAGTTGGCTTGTCCATCAGTCAGAACGAAGTTATTTGGATCAATTCGAACCGTCCGAGTTAGTATACCTGACTGCCGATGCGGAGGAGATGGTTGACGATCTCGATCCATTGAAAGCCTACATCATCGGCGGCATCGTCGATCACAATCGCCTGAAACGAATCTGTTACGACAAGGCGCGTGCTCAAAATATTTGCATGAGAAGTCTCCCTATCCAAGCATACCTAGAAGGCGGATCAAGACGGGTGCTCACTGTTAACCAAGTCTCTGATATTCTTATTCAGTATTCATCGTGCCGAGACTGGAAAGTCGCGTTCGAGAGAATCATTCCGCCACGTAAAGGTTTCAAGACAAAACAATCGGATACAATAAAGACTTAATACATAATTGTTATATATTTCCATTATTGTTCAGCGGAGGCAGAATCTGGTAGCGGCTCAGCTCCTGGCGTGTTGTAGCTGTCGAAAAACACCGGCTGTGTAAATTGCTGGCTAACGAATTCGTCTTGGTAAAACTCATAGATTGGGTCTACGGCTATCGCCGGTTGACCGTTATAAACCAAGTACGGATTAACACTTCCACCACCAGCGTCTGGGACGAAAGGAACAAATACGGGAATTGGTGGCACAACAGTGAATTCCTGTGCCTCTGGGTTCATTTTGGACGACGCCTTGCTGGCGGCGGCAGCTTCGTCAGAATCACCAGGATTTGATGGCTTCTCCATTTTCGTCCTGTCTTCAGCTGAAAAGGGACCGTCCTTTGACCCGTCCCTGGTGTCCGATTCGCCAACTCCAGGAGCATTCGCTACATGTGGCGCTCTGACAGCATCTGATGTCGTCGCATTACCTTCATCAGCGACAGATGCCGAAATATTTTCTTTGCGATCGTCAGCAGATGAAGAATCACTTGCCGAGACAGTCAATTTCCCTAACTCTACGGCGACAGCAGACACATCGCTGGTTTTTGCTTCGCCAGCGTCACTTTCAGCTTGAGGTTCATTGATTGGGACAGCGGTGGTCGCAGGATAATTGGGACGCTCGTGATGGGGTCTTCCCTCTGGAGTACTTTGGGATCTTGCACGATATGTGCCAGATGATCTCTGGTTCCAGCCAGAACGATATTGACCCCGATTACCTCCTCGAGGAACGCTGAAGTTAAGAGGTCGACTAATCAGTTCTTCAAACATATCGTTCATCCATCGATCCGGAATGTCAGCCCGCGTCTTCCTCAGTGGTTTGGGCTCAGGGTTGTCAGAGCCTCGGCTATGGTCATCGTGCATATAAAACCGGTATTGGCTCCCCGATGGAACTGAAGCTCGACCCTGGTTGGCTTCAAATTCCCGCTGTGAGTCAACATTGGGATCAGCAGCAGCAGGAGGAGCATCAGGCACGATCGCCGGTCCGTTATCCTCGGACTCGGAATAGTCGTGGGTTTCCTCATCTTCATCACTGGAGGTGAGGCGTCTTCGCCTGTCTTGATCGTGCGACATGATTATGGCGATAGTGGTGGTGTGCGTGTGTAGCGTCCCCACAAGTTAAGTGATGGAACGGCCGTTCGTGGTGTCTCTGGGCGGCCCCTCTACCGCGCGCGGTCCGGTTGAATCGCGCGAGATGTTTGGACAGTCGCACAATAGAGTACACTGATGACTGTGACACAGTCTAGTAATGCAAAGATGTACAGTATATTGCACTGAGCGGTGGGTGTGTCCGCTCTGGTTTTGACTTTGGAACTGTGCGCAATTAAAAATGTCCGCACTGACCACCGTATTGACTATTGAGTACAGTATTGACCCGCCCTCAATCATGTCGATATCCTTCTGAACAAGATCCTGTTGCAACTAACTTGAGGACAGTTGGGTTCAGGTGCCCAATACTCCAGTCCTCCATTTTTAATTCGCCTTCGGTCCGTCGCCCGAGCAACATAGACCGGACAATTCGCTCATTTTTGGCTAAGCGGCTTCGGCCGAATCATCGGGAGCTTGAACGCCAGAGCAGTCAACAGAAATTTAGAGGTCCAGGGTGAAAGGTGAAGGTCATGTGCCGCGGGCTTTTCTACCGCGTCTTAGGCGTCGATGAGACACCGTCCGGTATCTCGACCATGTGTCAGCCTCGAGGCTATCACTGTCACTGGTTAAACACACGTTGAAACGCAAACGTACCAACATGTACAGCACATGTCCCGTCCCAACCGTTGTTTACGCTACATACGGACATCGTCGGGTGAAGTGAGAATATAGGAAGTTGACCATTCTCTGGTCGGCGACGCCACCGTGTTTGTTAATCCGGGCGTTAAGTGTTGCCGAAGCTGCAGGAACAAAACTGGTGCAGCCGGTTAATTTTTTCTCTATCAGCGATTATTTTGGGAACATGTTCCAGGCACTTTACGGAAAACATGGTGGGGAGACTTTCTAATGAAATCGACGACTGACGCTCAGCGGTTTTACAAACCAGGTGCCAATGGGTGCCATTTTGAGGACCTCTCCAGGCGTTTTATTCAAAATCAACGACGATTCAATTTTGCCCATTTTATGATATCGGTTAGGTATAGCGAAGGGTGAAGGGTACAGTTGAAATGAGATGGTTGAGATGGCGAGACCTCACCACCGGACTCTGTCTGTAGGTATAGGGACATCATTGGAAGCCGCCTCTCCAGTCTCCAGCTCTCCATAGTTGCTTCCCGACATTTGTTGATCCATTCGACGAAAGTATCCGAAATCGGACGCTTGTGTCAATTTCCGAAAATAAAAAAATTTCGCCAATCAAAACTACCTAAGTCGTAAGGCCATTGCGCCACAGGTCGTAGGGAAATTTGTCGATCCTATTCCCGAACGTTTCTCGGCAAACTCATACTTCTCTCAAAATCATTTTTTTCTCTCAAAATCATTTGTCACAGCTTTGGAACAAACAGTTGTTTATATTACAGTCGCAACGTTTTTATCAACTCGAGCATCAACAGTTGCCTGGGAAATTCGTTGTTCCTCTCTTTCGTTCTCATCGCGGATGCGGCGTTCTTCTCTCATTTGTGCCTCGCGCCGCGCAAACTTCGATTGCTTCACAATCTCGGCAAGTAGCGATAAAATTTGCCTGTTTTTGTCATCATCAGCGTCGTCATCACTGTTGCTATTTGACCTTCGGATTGTTTTGGGGGGTGATCTCTGAATTTCTGGGACGTCTATTCATGCTGGCGTCCATGAGTGTTGCTGCAGCATCAGCGATATCAAGCGTCGTCAACGTTGCCTTCGACACCGAACGTTGCAAAAGGGAGGTATTGTCGACATGGTAGAATCGATTCGAGGAAGATTTTCGTTCAAGACGGAGCGAGATTTATCGATTGGTGGTTTTTGTGGCTGTTGTAATTCAGCTACATACGCTGGATATCCAGCGTCGACGACAAAGCGTCGCCACAAAAACCACTTCCTCCATTAGACTTGGGACACAAACTGCAGATTTGGGTAAAAGATATTTGTTCCAAGCCGTGCAAGTGGAAGAGGCCTACGTAATATGGAAGCAAATTCGAAATATCTGAAATTTCGATTCCGAAACGTTTTATGACTCAGCATCTTTGCAATCCCGAAGATTCGGTTCTTTAAATAAGGAAACTGGGCAAAAGATTCGGAAAATGGGGGGGGGGGGTTTGTCAAAGTTCAGGAAGGGTTTTACGTCGTTTCACGGAATCCGCAGCTGATTCTGAGTTCAAGAGGTTTCGCGTTGCTGGCAATCTGGAACACCAGCACACCAGCAATACTGAAATAACATACATGGACTGGGGCTGAGTGTCAAGGAGAACTTTGATCTCATCACTACTGGCAAAACATCAGGCCCCATGTTATGGTGGAAAGGTCAGAAAAAAGCAGCGCATATGCAACTCCAATTCGAAGTTTGCGTTGTTCATTGCCACAAAAGAATCCAGGGCGACGGCGACCTGGATCCAAACAGGTGCCTGTTCGTTCCGCGATTGATTATGAATACAGGGTCGTCTGAAGCGAACACCAAAACCAAAATACGGGTAGGATGCGGTGACCCCTGATTATATCAATAATTGCCTGGAATGTCCCCCTGGAACATCGTAGGTCTTGGACAAATTCTTGATCGTCCAGAAACGGCAAAATATCCCAAAATAGTTGCCTTTCAA